>PVIC010043845.1:0-15280 GCA_004025085.1 Thryonomys swinderianus
TGGATGTAAGGGGCTCCCTGGAGCGTAGCAGGGGCAGATGTTGACCACCGAAGGGCATTCTGGGGCGATGGAAGGATTTTGTGTCTCGATTGCATCTTTAACCCCAGTATACATGACTGTCAAACTTCCTAGAACCACACACTAAAAGGTTGTCATTCACAGCATATAAATTGTACTTTAGTGCAGCAGCCAAGGGAAAATCACTCACAAGACAGAAGACCGCCAAAGACAAATCATCAGAAACAAGGTCCCGGCTGGAGGAAACCGCAGGGTGAGGCAGGCGCTCAAAGTGGAATGGGAGCCGCCACCTACACAAGCTAGGGGCTGAGAGAGCCGCACAGTGGGGCTCAGCACGGGAGGCGGAGGGGTTAGTGCCACAAGCAGGGCCGGTGGCCTGAGGAACTTCTCAGGAAGAAGGAGGCCACAGCCCGGGCACGGTGGGGCACGCCTGTAGTCCAGCACTCTGGGAGGCTGAAGCAGGAAGATCCCAAGTCAGAGCCCAGCCTGGGTAATTTATGGGACGGAGCCTGCAGCCTAGACCTTGGCACACAGAGTGGATGGGAAGGATGGAAGCTCAGCCTGAAGGCTGAAAGGAGAGCTGGAGCTTCCCACAGGCCTCAAACTCCAGGCCAAAGAACTGACCACAATGACCTGACAGCGGACAAGAGGCCGCACTGGCGCTTCCCCCTCCCTTCCAGTGCAGCAGCTTCTTGCTGCCGTGACTCAGCTTGGCCCCTCGCTGTAGTTCCATGCGGATGTCTGTCCCACAGTACCCTCTCTGCAGCTGCCGAGGGCCATGCCCACAAGCCAGCATGTGGGGTGAGCTCGGTCCCCTAACAAACACCTCACCTTCTCCAGCCACCCCCCACTCTGCCTCATCCTTACTTGGCTCCCGCCGCACCACCCTCTGGTCTACCAGACAGTCCTGCCTCAGGGCCTTTGCATGCTCAAAGCCTCTGGTGCACTCCGCCCCAGGTACGCATGGGGCTCACTGTCTGACCTCTTTCAGGGCTTGCTCAAATGCCCCTCATTGCTGGAGCCTATTCTGAGCACCATGAGTAAAATAGCACCACACCCACACCCACACGCCATCCCCTAGCCCTCCCATCTTTGCCTCTTCATTGTCTGAGAGAAACCATGACAGCCACATCCCTGGGCAGGGTAGTGTAGATGAGGAAAGGCTCTGAGGTCCAAGACAGTAGCTTCCTGTTGGGCTGGCGGCTGAGTCATGAGGGTGCTCCGTCCTGGCCACATGGTCTGTAACGAGGACTCCAGACACTCTTTCCCCAAAGCCGAAGGGATCCGCCAGACACTCACTTGACTGGTGTTTGTGAGTAACATGTCAGAAGCACACACAGTGAGTGGCGAGTCAGCCACGCTCACTGCCTACCACGGCCTTCTGCTCTTGCTCTCCCCAAGCTCAAGTCCAGTGCTGGAGACAGCAGTGAAGACACAGCTTCATCATCAGGATCCTGAGCAAGAGAGAGCCCGGGACAGGAGGAAGGTGTCAAGTCTCCTGCTTAACAATGAGGACCCTGCCCAGCCACTCCCCTTGCCCCCCTCTGCCCTGGGAGCACCGCCTGGGCACCTCCAGGACCCACCCCTGCCCAATGCAAGAGGTATCTATGCTGCGTAACAATAATGTCATGGGTCAAAGCTAACACCTAGGCTAACAGAGGCTCACCTCCAGTGTCTATGGCCCCAGGTCATGAGGGCCTGGACTGGGCAGAGCTGGCTAGGGGTCTCTCTGAGGCTGTGGACAGCTGGTGGCCAGAGGGCAGGTCCCCCAGGTCTCCCTGAGCTGTGGATCTCTTCCCAGGCAGGTCCCTCTCACAGCTGAAGTCTGAAGAAGGCTCAGCCCCCACCCTATGGGCCCTCTAAGGTTTCACCATGTCATGACAACCGGCTTCCCTCTGATCCAGGATTTGTAAAGCAGCAGCAGAAGTCCAGTGACCTGTGGCCTTGCCACATACCTTCCCTCTGCAGCACTCTGTCCACCGCAGCAACATGCCGAGCTCAGTGCAGAAGGAACATACACTATAAAAGCCCAGAGTCGAGAACATGGGCGTCTTGGAGCTGCTTGCCATCCCCTACACTTGTCCCTGAAGGTTGAGTGTCCCCCTTGGCCTGCACTGTCCTTCTCTCTCTGCCCGCTCGAAGATCTCTTTTCTCCTCAGGACTCGGCTCCAGGTGCTCCTCTCTGTCGCCTCCTGGAACTGCTGCAGGCTGAGTAGGGGCCATCTGAGGCTTCACTGCCTCAGCGTCAGCCAGGCAAGCCCCTGTCCTGCTGCAACCAACCCTTCCCGGCCTTTCTTTAAAAGGTGTCTGACAGCTACTGACGGCAAAGGTGCTTTCTGATCAGTCTGTGGCACAACACTCAGCATCCAGAGTTTATTCCAGAATTATCTGTAGTTCAGTGACCACTGGATGGATGGATGGATGGATGGATGGATGGATGGATGGATGGATGGATGGACGGACGGATGGACGGAGCGACAGACGGACAGATGGATGGACAAACCAGTGGTTGACTGGATGGATATGTAGGTGGTCAAGTAAATGGATAGATGCCTGGGTGAGTGGAAGGACAGGTGCTCAGTGAACTTAACTGGGTGGACGGGCAGAGGAGCTAGTAGACAGCATTAAGTGAGCGGATGGAGGGACAGGTAGACAGCTGGGGCAAGGGGTGGCGAGAGGGGCAGGAAGATGGACAGACTGATCAACTGATACCTGGATTTGTACATGGAGGGCTTTTCCAATATTTCCCCTAGAAGGTAACTTCCTGGGATTCTTAGAAACCTTGAGCCAAGGAGGGCATGAAGTACACACAGACACACAGACACAGCCTCAGAGGCAGCAGTGACCCGAAGCCACCAGTTATGGAAGGAGGCTGGACTCAGGGTTGAAGGGAATGGGTTCCTGCTCTCGGCACGGCCTCCCTTTGGCAGCAAGGCCTCCACCCTCCTGGCAACACGCCCTCCCTTCTCCTGTATGTGCACCTGGAAATGTGCCCGCAGGAGGCCCACACACCCGTACACCAGGACCTTGCCCAGGGGGCTGGTCAGTCCTCAACAGGGTGAGCGCTGCAGCACAGGCCACTCCCGCGGGCATCACGTCCCGGCTGGCCCGGGGCGGGCAGGGCTGGGCATCCCTGGAGAAGCAGAGGGGAGGTGCCCACTCACCTGCTCCTGCCATCTGTTCCCCCCAGGCTCCCACAGAGCGCTGCCCACGCTCAGCCTCCTCCCTCTTTGCTCACTAGCGGGCTCCCCGGGGACCCTGGATCCCACAGACCCTGTGGTCAGGAATTGAATCCCTGCGACAGCTTTTGCTCCTTTCAGGATGGGGACTCTTTGAAGGAGATACGCTCGCGGGAAGCGCAGGAGCCCCGGCCTCGGCCCCCACTGGAGCTCCTGGGGGAGTGCGTGGAAGGCAGCTCTTGTCTGAAGACACCAGGGCTGGAGTGACTGGATTTTGAGGCCTAAGCTTATATGACCCCCAAAAACCTGTTTGAGCAGAAAGGACATGAAAGGTCAAATACAAATTGAGTACAAAAATACTAATCATTTAGAATAAAAAAAATCTCAGCAAATGACAGATTTGAAATACAGAACAAAGTACACATGCCAGACGTAGAAAAATAGCAGCTGATTCAGTGCATGCACTGCCCACCCTCCTTTAGAGCACTCCTCCTTACACTTTGTGGCTGTATCTTCTTGAACTCACTCTTTGTACAGCCTTTTTGGAATAGGATTTTCCACAGAGAGAGTGGGAAACGCTTGTTTGTCCTCTGGCATGATTGTCTGAAATTTGTTGATTATTTAAGAAAAAAGAGCAAAGACTGGACACTCAGGGGCAAAGCCTTGGGTTCTATCCCCGGCACTGCAAAAGACAGTGTAGCAATTTGTGTATTTTTGATGGCTTAAGAGAGTTGTTTTCAAATTTCATGGCTTGCTATTAGCTATGTCATATCTGAAATGTCCTCTGAGATTTCTTACAAGGGAGCATATCAGTCTGGGACATGCCAGCCCTTTCTCTGGGTGTATTCATGGCCCCAGTGACCACAGTTGGGGAGCCGGGCCAGCTCAGGCTAGCCTTTGTCACCTCTGGTTCTGGAGGAAAGAGGTGGCCATGAAGCTTAATCACCACGACCCTGAGCAGGGGACATAGCAGGAATTCCTCCCAGTCTGCCTTTGGGGTCAAAGAGTTCGGATGCCACATGAGGTTCGCCTAGGACAGGGCACACCACAGCCAGCCACAGCCCATGGGCAGCCAGGTGGGGGCAGCAAAGCCAGTGCTGGCCTTGGGCGGGCCCATCCAGTGAGGGCTGCTTCAGCACCTTCCCCTCATTCACAGTCCGGAGCTGCTGCCCACAACCCACCTGACCACCCAAAGCAGGCCACAGGGTGGGTGACAAAGGCAGGCTCAGACATGACACCCAAAGGAGGGTCTCTTTTCTGCTAGAAAAGAGCCAGGTAGAAGAGGGGACAGAGGAAAGGCAGCTGGTAAGGGGTGTGGTCTTGTCCATAGGCCCTGGGATCTTGGAGAAGTTCTTCACAGCCCTAAGGCTCTCAAAAACCTGCAATTCCAGACATTGCCATGTGGAGGTGCTCAGTCTTCTGGTTGCAGATACAGAGGCCTCCCTTCTGGAGCCTTTAAGAGCCAGAGGAGGTGGGGAGGCAGCACTCACATGAACACCATGAAGAATGAGCTTTTTTGGAGTGTGGGCCCTGTCCGGTGGGCATGGGAGAGGCACTCTGTGTCAGCCTGTCCTGTCCTAGCACACACTTGCTGACCCTGCAAATTCTACCATGCAGGGACAGCTCGGGGCATCTAGACCAGGCTCAGGTTTAAGGTTACTCCCCAGGAAGGCCACTGTGGGGTGTGACCCAGGGCTGGAGGCTTAGGGACCTGTCCTGGCTTAGCCACTGACTCACTCTGTGCTTCCAGGAAATCCTAGAGTTCTCAGAGCCTCAGTTTCTCCATTTGTAAAATAGGCATGTGTGAAAAAAAATCATCTCTAGGCCCTACTCAGCTCTACAAGCTGTGACAAAATAGAGCTTAGCAAAAATACACCCAGAAGGGCCAGAGATTTAGTTCACTGGTTCCAGTGCCTGCCTAGCAAGTGCAAGGTCCCTGGTTCGGTCCCCCGTAAGCACACCGGGCATGATGACTCACACACACACCAGCATCAGTACCACGTTCCACAGTGCGTGTGGTGGCTCACACCTGTCATCCCAGCACTCGGGAGGCAGAAGCAGGAGGATTGCTGTGAATATGAGGCTTGCCTGGGCTCCATAGTGAGCTCAGGGCCAGCCTCAACTACAAAGTGAGACCCTGTCTCAGAACAAAACAAAACAACACCCAGAACCTCGGTGTCAGGAGACAGCAAGTCCTGCTCCCTGTGGTCATTCAGGACATGGACTTCCTCCTCCCAGAGACCTTTCTGGGCAACTGTGCCCACAAGGACTCTGGCTCAGCTTCTTCCCTCTAGGGCAGCCTGAGATAATCACAGAGACCATAACTGTGGAGGAACCTGGCCTCTGCAAGATGCTTACAAGTTGCCCCCTGGTCCTCAGGCAAACCCATCCCTTGGGGGCCCACCGTCCAGACCTCCCTGGTGTCTCAGGCCTGCCCCCAATCCCTCCTCTGACCCCATGGCCTCCACTATCACCTAACAATGAATGACGTCCTGAGTTGAGTTGACACAGCTCATGGCTGATCTCAGTCTCACACACTCACCTGCATTTCTACTACTCAGTGAGGTGTATATTTTTGGGTGATTTCTGCTACTCAGTGAGGTGTACCTTCTGGGTGTAATTTTGCTAGTCTGGGAAGAGTACCCGTCGGAGGGGCCCTGGGGAAGGGTCCTTGGAGGTTAAAACGCACCCCTCCCCCACGTCTCCGGAAAACCTCTCGTTGGTGTCCGTTCCCTGCTGTCTTCCCTGGACAGATAAGTCACCGGCAGGCATGGGCGGGCACTGGGGCCAACCCAAGCAAGCCGAGGGCGAGGGCGGGCAGGCAGGGCGGATCGTGTGACCTGTGAAAGGGGACCCTCCACCCACCCCTGCGCCGGCTGGGGAGGTTTCCTGGGGGATGGACCAGGAGTCCAGATGGGGCCCACAAGTACCGCAGGGGACGGGAGACCCGCAGCCTTTGATATTCTACTCCCGGCTCAAGCTCAGTTTCCCCTTTTGCCCCTTTCAGCCTGACGCCCAGCAGAAGGCTGTGAGGATTTCACTATTACAACATTTCTAAACCTCTTTTAATTGTGCTCATTCTGCTGGCATCGACGATGTGGAGAGAGGTTCTCAGGAGTTTTTGTTATTTTTTTAGAGTAGGTACAAGCTGCCAAGTAATTCGAGGTCAAATCTCTTATAGTTTCTGGGACATTGACTTTGATTTCAAAAGAGAAAATGTTGCCTCTGATGTGCTCTGTTAAGTAGTTCCTGACCGATCTGTCTTGGATGCAAAATGGACTGTGTCGAGCTAGTTATAAAGCAGGAAAAACTTCTCCAGGGGAAGTCGGAGTCTCCTTCTCAGCCCGGAGTCAGTCCAGGGTGAGCCCAGTTCCCACAGCGGCAGCTGCCGGGGAGACAAAGGAGAGCTGGCTGAGGCCAGAACGTCCGCTCTGGCCTCTGGTGGCCTCAAGAGTGGCCTGAAGATGGGTCTGAGACTGTGAATGAGAGGGCGACACACCCTCTGGGGCCCTGAAGGAAGGGGACACAGGAGCTGCTGTGGGCTCAGGGAAAGCTTTAAGTCCCAGTCTAAAGTGTGCCATAATGTTGTCAGACTGGATAAAACACTGAGTGTCAATAGATGCTGTCTACAAAGAGCCCATTTTAGCCAGCGCTGTGTGAGGCTGAGGCAGGAGGATCACAAATTCGAGCCCAGCCTACCAATTAGTGACTTAGTGAGACACTGTGCCAAGATGAAAAACAGTGGGCTCCACCTGCCGGTATTCATAACCTTGGAAACTCCCTCCCACTTTGAGAGTAACCAATAAAACACAAGGGTAGGGCCAGAGATTTAGTTCTGTGGTTCCAGCGCCCGCCTCACGCTCCCAAAGTCCTAAATTACATCTCCGACACAAAACAAAAGCAAAAACAAAAAAATACAAGGGCAGTGGTAGAGTGGGACTTCTGAGCGGGAGGTCCTAGGAAATATGTGGCTTCTGACTTCCTCTCTCAAACCATTGTAGGGGAAGCCACTGCCACATCCAAGGACCCCCAGTCATCTCCTGAAGAAGTACCTGGGGGGAAGGACCTGTACTCTCAGATGACTGCTGTCTACTTAATACCATGAAGATGACCTTATTCGAACAAACTTCAGCCAGAGATCCCCAGCTAAGCTGCCCCCGGATTCCTTCCCCCAAGAGCTGTGTGAGATAATATGCTTGTTATTTTTAAGCCACTAAGTTTGGGGGTAAATATGTATGTGGCAAAAGACCACTCAGACAAAAGAAACAGAAAAAGTATTTGAAGAAACTATGGCTAAAAATGTTTCCAAATTTGCTGTAAACGCACAAGTCCAAGAAGGTTGACAAACTCCAAGCAAGACAAATTTGAAGCCAACTAACCTAGAAGATTATAATCAAGCCAGTAAAAATATCACATACAGGCCGGAGGGTTAGCTCCATGGTTCCGGCGCCTGCCTCACAAGCGCAAGGCCCTGAGTTCGATCCCCGGTAACCACATACAATGCTGGGCGTGGAGACTCAGGCCCACCAGCCATCAATACCACATACCATAATGCTAGGCATGGTGGCTCACGTCTATAATCCCAGCACTCGGGAGGCAGAGGCAGGAGGATTGCTGAGTTCCAGGCTTGCCTGGGCTACATAGTGAGCTCAGGGCCAGCTCGAACTACAAAACAAGACCCTGTCTCAAAAAAAAAAAAAAAAATCACATACAGAGGAAGAAAGGTATGGACAAGAAAAACTTTCATTTATGGTCACTTGCAATAGAGATATAGTTACAGACATATTTCATAATGGATAGTGTGTGGATACTAAGTAATGGATACTAAGTGTGTATCCTGTCTTTGGGGTACAGATTTCTATAAGTATTAATTCATTTAAGGTAGTTGAAAGTGATGCCCATTTTTTCGATCCTTGTCTCAGTTTTGGTCTCATTATATCAATTCCCAAGAGATGAGTATTAAAGTTGCTGGTGATGTTTGTGGATCTATTCTCCTCCCTGAAATTTTACTTCATTCATGTTGAACACTTATTAGGCATTCACATGTTTTGACTATTCCTTCTTCCTACAGATGTGCCTTTGCTGATTAGTAAATAAAATTTACTACATTGATTATTGTTATTATGAAATGTTCCTTTGTATCTCAGTTATTAAAAACTGTCTAAAACTTTATTTTGTTTCATTTTAATACTTCAGCTTTCTTATGCTATTTTTTCAGGTGTATCATCTTCCACCAATTTCCTTTGGATCTATTTGTCTTTATGTTTAAAGTGCATCTCCTATTAATAGTGGATTAGGTCTCCATTCCTCCTTCCCTCCCTCTCTCCCTCTCTCTCTCTCTCTCTCTCTCTCTCTCTCTCTCTCTGCTTCTTCTCTCTTTCCTGGTGTTTAACTCTTTAATACTATATAATTGCATTCCATTTGTTTCTGTTTTATGTATGTCTTTGTCCCTTCCATAGTTCCTGCTTTTTCTAGACATATTATATTTAACTGATTTTTTTTTCAGAATTCTACTCATGTACTGACATTTAGCTAACCTCATTTGCCATTATTTATAAACAGATTGTTTTCTTCCAAGGAAATCTAAGAGTTTAAATCATATTCTTATTCATTAATAACAATATAAAAAGTCATTTTAAAAGAGAATATTTAAAAGAGGAACATGGGAAAAGGAAGGGAAATGGAAAGAAGGGAAAAGAAAAAAGAATGAAAGGGGAAAAATGGAAACAAATCTTTTGTAAATAAGGAGAAGAGAAGTTGAAGGGAGGAGAGTGGGTTGAGGGGGGAAAAAGGAATCAATCTGAAAAGCTACAAATTCCCTGTGATGAATGTGATCATTTTGTATATTTAAAATGTACTAATAAAATCAGTTTTAAAAAACAAAGTACTGGGTCAGGGGTTTAGCTCAGTGGTTCCAGCATCTGCCTAACAAGCACAAGGTCTGGAGTTCAATCCCCGGTGGTAAAACATATCACAGTGCCAGGCATGGTGGCTCATGCTTGTGATCCTGGCACTTGGGAGGCAGAGGCAGGAGAATTACTGGGTTCAAGGTTTGCCTGGGCTACATAGTGAGCTCAGGGCCAGTCAGTCTGAACTACAAAGCAAGACCCTGTCTCAAAAAAAAAAAAAGGACTTAATATAAAGACATTTAAAATAGCATCAGATTATGAGCCAGTGTCTAGGAACAAGTCAAAGGAAAGATAGTACAGATTCTTTATGGAGAAAATTCTGCAAGCACAAAGGAAGGATCCTCTGTGCTTGTAGGAAGGAGGAACTGTGAGGAAGGCAGTTCTGCTCCGGGCAGTTTATGAATTCAAGGCAAAGCTAACAAACACTCCAAGGAGCTGTGATGTGAAATCCTAACATCTATAAGAACAGCAGAGAAAAACAGGTGCTGAACAGAGCAGGCGGCCTTGAAGGCAAAAGGTCAAGTGAAGAGGAAGAGGAGGTGGGAAGAAGGGAGAGCAAAAAGTCACACCACAGAAAAATATTTGCCACAAAACAAAGATGATTCAGATGTGTGATCCCAGTGCAGGATTAAATGGGTGGTACAGAAGATAGACACAAATTTTACGGAAACGATAAATAAAGATACCAGAGATGAGTGAAAAACATAGTGAATGTTTTAATACTTTGAAAACTTTTATTAAAGTAAAAGACATGCTACCATTAATCCCCCCTCAAAATATTTCCCCTAGCTTTCATCAGCATTTTTTTTCTTTTTTTTTTTTTGAGACATTATCCTGCTTTGTAGTTCAGGCTGGCCCTGAGCTCACTATGTAGCCCAGGCAAGCCTCGAACTCAGCAATCCTCCTGCCTCTGCCTCCTGAGTGCTGGGATTACAGATGTAAACCACTACGCCCAGCATTGTGGGGTGTGGTACTGATTGCTGGTGGGCGTGAGTCACCATGCCCAATATTTTATCATTATATGCGGTTACCAGGATCGAACCAGGGATCTTGTGCTTGCTAGGCAGGTGCCAGAACCACTGAGCTAAATCTCTGGCCCTCCTCATCTTTATCCTATCGTTTCATTAAACTTTCTGAAGCAGTTCTGGAAGTTCTGCTTTTGACTGTCTTTAATTGTGTTGTTGTGGCTGCCTTCAAATTCTAAGGTCATTTGACTTACCTGTCATGGTCACTTGGCTTTGGGGAAGAGCCTGAAATCTCACTGTGCCAGATCTGCGGTGAGGATGATGTTTTTATGAGCCTGCCCTTCCGCTTGATGACCTGCAACAGCAGCATTCACCATACTTTTTGATCACACCTCAAAAAGACATTCGTGAAAGAAGATTTCTGCTTCTGCTTCTGAAAGTGGCAAGAATGATGGCATGAGTATGCTCAAAGTGACAGGAAGTATTTTAAGAGTGATTGAGGGCAATGTGTTTTTACTGCAATAACTTTTTTTAAAAAGTAAATATTCACCATATATTTTGATCAACCTATTTACCAGAGGAAAACAAGATAAAATCAAACCTTTTCCTCACATCTGTAAAAAGAGAGCAACTAATTGAACTGAAGATCTAAACAGGCAAAAAGTGTTCATAAAATCTGCTTTGGTAAAATTTAGAAGAACATCTTTATGGCACAGAAACAAGAAAAGATATATTAAACCAACACAAACAGCACAAATAAGATTGATAAGTTTTACTATAACTTTATAACAGAAGGAAAAGCAAAAGATCAGCCCAGAGAAAGAAGATCTATGTCATGATTATCACTGACAAAGGGTTCATAGCTACAATATGTAAAGAACTTCTACAGATCAACAATACAGGTAAGAAATGGGCAAAGAGTTCAAAGAGTCAAAAGACAAAGAGACCAGAACAGATATCACAACCTCCTGAGAAATCAAGGAAGTAAAAACAAAAGTAGCAAATGAAAGCAAAAGGCCTCAGATTAGCAAACAAGGCAAGTCTGTAAGTGTTAAAAACGGACAACTCTGGCCAACAGGGATTCTTGCATGGTGCCATCACTTCTGTGTGCAGGACAGGAAGAACCTAAGGGCCAAAGTGGTCTGTCAGCTTATAGAGGACTTTCTGCAGAAGCTCTGGCCATGACCACTATCACATCCCATTGGCTATAATTATGTCATGCTGTCACCACACCTGCAAAGGAGGCTGGGTCAACAGATTGCCCAAATCATGCTTTTGACAAAATAAGAAAGCCAAAGAATTCCATCTCTGCCTCACTCCACAGTGCCCTTTTCACTGGATTAGCTGTGGCCAGAGACAGATTCAAAACATCTGAAAGTTATAGGTATTCTTCCCTTTGGTCCCTACTCCTGCTAGAACCATCCATCCTGGTGGATGTAACCCTCTGATTTTTGGCAGTCTCCACATGAGCGAACGCCATGCTCCCTCCGTATGTCTAGTACCTCTTGTGGAAATGTCAGGGAGGAACCTGTCAGAGTTGCACATTAGAAGGAGGCCTTATGCTGTGAACAGAGTGACAAAATCCTAAACTGGAGCAAAGAAACCTACAGCAAAGGGTATGGAGAGGCCTTGAATCTCAAGCCCAGGCTTCACTCTCAGGCCTTGATCAGACTGTAGTTAAGGTCTGTTATTACATACCCAGCATCCATTACTGCACTCTGGGTACCATAATCCACTTTTCTGAGGAGAGATCCTTTGGGTGTGGGTCCATTCTACTTGCTAGAGGCAGAGCATGTGACTCAGAACAAACCAAGGAGCCCCAAATCACACTGATTGTTCAAGGATGGTCATGTAGCCCAATCCCAACCAAAGAGGTTCTAGCCAAGGCATGCTGGGAACACTCTTGTGCTTCCCGCTGGGTTCCTACTGCTGCCACCATCTTATGAATTCAAATAGAGAGCTGGACAGGGAGTCAATAGACCCTATGAGGACACAAGGACATGGAGATAGAAGGACCTAGTCCTGGGTACTGTCACCCTGGTCCCAGACAGGATTTAACCTCAGATTTCCTATTCACAAGCCAATAAATTTTGACTCCACCTACTTGAATTGGGTTTTCTACCCCTGGAAAATGACTCCCAAACATTACAAGGACCAAGGTTCAGGATGGTGGGTGCCATCCCCGGTGGCTGGGGCGCAGCCTGGCTGTCAATGGCAGACGCCAGTCTTCCGAATCACAGCCGGGCTGTCCCTCTTTCCTCCACTGCAGTGTGATGGGTTTAATTTATTGTAGGAAACCCTTAAAGGCGTAGGCGCTTTTGGAGAGCCCGTGACAATAGGCATAAAGCACGCATTTAACCGGTCTGAATGGAAGCTAGATTTACTGTCTGGGCTAGACGGGATTTTTGTCCTCAAGTCATCTCGGAGTACATTGGCCACTAAAGATCTCGACAGAAGACGAAGACGGAACAAAGGAAGTAAATTTTAAAAGGAACTTTGTCAAGGAGTTTTAGATGCCCACCAGATAGAAAACCGCACTGGCCTCACCCAAATGACTGTTGGATCTGCCCGACGGTTGGGGATCAGAGGCAGATACTAATGAAGTCGTTTAAATGCACGTTTGATGGACCCCGGAGAATGGGTCCAATTTCATACAAGCCTGCAGCAAGGTTAGGGAATCAAAGAAGGTGGCTGTCAGATTTGCTGCTGGGGACAAGGCCCCATTGTCCAGGCTGCCTTTTCCAGTGTGAAGTGTGGTTTTAACTACAGTGTTTACCAATGTGTACTTCCCAGCCTAGCCCGGACGACTGGGCCTGCAGAATTTATGACCAGGAACAAACCTCTTAGAAGGAAAAAGAAAACAGCTCCTACCAGCTGGGAAAGGTCTGTTGATAGGGCCTGGCAGAGCTGCATTAAGCGGGCCGGGCCCAGCCAGCGCCATGGGGGGCGGGCGGCGGCATTGGCAAAAGCAGAAGCCTAGCACTGCAGATGGAAGGGTCCTGCTTTCTGAGAACAATCAGA
This sequence comes from Thryonomys swinderianus, assembly GCA_004025085.1. NCBI lineage: Eukaryota > Metazoa > Chordata > Mammalia > Rodentia > Thryonomyidae > Thryonomys > Thryonomys swinderianus. Next base: position 13,093 of record PVIC010043845.1, read on the forward strand.
GGAGGAAGGAGGCCCGAGAGCCCTCTGAGGCCCCCTGACAGCTTTCACAGTGGCTTGTCTCATTCTTGTCTCCCGAAGACAATTCTAATCTAGGCCTCTCAAGGCTGAATTCCCCTGGGAGCCTCGGGGCTCCCAGTTGCAGGGCGGAGACAGAGAAATCCGCAGACGCCCAGCGTGGCCACTGTTGGTAGGGCTGACGTGTGTGTGAGGCGCTCCGTCCACAGTGCAGAAACAAGGTTCCCCTCTAAACCTCCACCTGGCAGCCATCACCTAGAGGCTCAACCAGGGCTCTGGGCCCAAAGCCCCAACTGCTGGTTCAGCCGCCCCAGTCCCTGAACTTTTGCATTCACAGCTCCTTTCTGAGCAAGCAGATGCTGGAGCAGCATCCTGGCCTTGGAAGAGCTCGGCCTTCCTGACTTGAGAGGACCCACCCACGGCACCATCCTCCGGCTATCATGATTAGGGCCTCCACACCCCATGACAGTCACATACAATCACATACCAATCAACGTGAGAATCAGAACTGCATGGTGCGGCAGAAGGATCCCTATGTCAATCAGGGGAACAGAACAGGGCAGGGAAATAAACCCACACACTTATGCCCAATGAATTATTGCCAAGGAAACAAAAGCAACCCTGTGAAGGAAAAGCAGGATTCATAATGAATGGTGCTGGGTCCTCTGAACCCCCACAGGGAATACAGTGAGCCCCAAACTGTGTTTCACACTTTATACAAAAATTAATTCATAATGGATGGTGTGTGCATGTAAACTGTATAACTTTTAGCAAACGCATCAGAGAAAATCGTCTGCATCTAGTCAAGCAATGTGTAGACTTGGTACCCAGAGTACCATCCATTAAAAAAAAAGCTTGAAAAATTGACTTGAAAGACATGAACACTTTTGTTCTGCTGGCGAACCACACCAGGAGGATAAACAGACAACCTACAACCCAAGAAAAAGTGTCTGTGACACACAGACCCAACAAGGACAAGTACTTCGACTCTAGGACAAATGCTCAACCTTCAATACTGGAAAAGCCAGCGACCCAATTAGAACCTGGGCAAAAGACACGAAGAGATACTTTCCTCAAAGAAATCTCCAGATGGCGGAGAAGCACATAAACTGATCTCAGCATCATGAACCACTAGGGAAATGCAGGTCAAATCCACAAGATAGCCCCATTTGTTACCCATCAGAACAGCTAAAGTAAAAATTAAGGGCGCCAAATGCCTGCTGGGATGTGGCAGAACAGGGTTGTTCACTGGTGATCGAGTTCATTGGCTGGTGAGGGTGTAAAATGGCACCGCCATGCTAAAAACCAGTTTGGCAATATCTTAAAAGCAAAATATGGGGGCCAGGAGGTAGCTCTGTGACAGAGGGGCTGTTAAGAGTTTATCAGTCCCTTAACTTAACCCTCAGCCCACAAACAAAAACATAAATAAATAAATAGCAAGAACTCTATGAACCGCCAGGCATGGTGGCTCACTCCTGTAATCCCAGCACTCGGGAGGCAGAGACAGGAGGATTGCTAAATTCGAGGCTTGCCTGGACTACATAGTGAGCTCAGGGCCAGCCTGAACTACAAAGCAAGACCCTGTCTCAAAAAAAAAAAAAAAGAACTCTATAAACCAGAAATTAAATTCATGGACATGGAACTCAAGAGAAACAGAGACACGTTCACAGGAATACCTGTACACAAGTGTTTTTAATGGCCTTATTTGTAATAGAAACAGACTGAAAAACAACCCAGATGTCCTTCCACAGGTAAACTATTAAGTGAACTAGGCCCATACCATGGAATATTATTCTGCAACGAAAAGGAAGGAACTATTGATATACACAACAATCTGGATGGATTTCTAAAGAATTATGCTACTATCCTATTCCACTTCCATGGCAGCCTTGAAACAGCAAATCCATACAAATACAAAGCAGATTAGTAATTGCCAGAGATTAAGGATAAGGTGAGGTGAGGACAGGTAGAAGACAGGTGGAACTATGAAAACAGAGCATGAGGGGTCCTTGTAGGGAAGGCCATATCCTATCAACTGATGATATTGGGTGTGATATTGTCTGACCGTTTTGCGAGATGTTGGGCTGGAGATGTGGCTCAGTTATAATGTTTGCCAATCCCCAGCACCTAAAAAGAAGGAAGAAAAGGACCAAGAGGAGGAGGAGGAGGAGGA
>PVIC010043846.1:0-15248 GCA_004025085.1 Thryonomys swinderianus
GGGAAGGAATAAATATGATACAGAAAGAAAATAAAAGAGCATGTATAAAGGGGGGAGGAGGGGGGAGTGGGTAGGGATATGGGTAAAAATGAGAATTAACTTGTAGCATATACTGGTACAAATTTCCCAATGTTATATGTGATTTTGAGATGTATATAAATTGTACCAATAAAGAATTCAATTTAAAAAAGAATTCAATTAAAAAATGATGCATGGAAAGTTCCTAAATATATCAAAGACTCAACAAATAGTAATTGGAATAATTGTATCATGTGCCTTAATACACTAACAACTCCTTTGTAGTGTGATTAAACCTGTCCACATTGTGTTAAAACACATTGTCTCAACAGACCTATATAGAGCAAGCAAGGCTTATGTTCCCCTCATTCAGATTATGACACTGAGATATTGGAGAATAATAACACTTGGTTTAAAAAAAAATCCCATAGGTAGTATGTAAAGGGTTTAATGAGTGCAACCCAGCTCTTTGATTTCAGATGAAGAATAATATTACTGCACAGTGCCAGGCACAGTACAGAGTACACCTCATTCTCACTCATTCATTTACTCAGTCTTGTCTTAGTTACTTTTCTTGTTGCTGAGACAAAATACCCTTAGGGTATGTAGCTTTCACACCCAAAGTGGGGTTAGTACTAGCATTGCACCATGAATTCCATCCCAGCCTCAAGTTCTTGATGCTATGATCACACAACCTAGAACAAGCCACTTCTGAAAAGCCCCACCTGTGGCCATAAGAAGCTTCAAGGCAGCATCAAATACAAACCATCACAAAGATTTACCAATTTATCCCACAAGTTAAAAAATAAAAGTTGACTTCAATTTTCTTTTCACTTAATGGTGTCTTCCAAATCAGAAAATCAGCTTTCTAATAAGTAACAGAAAAGACTTCCCCAAGAGGCATGAATGAAGTTTAATTTTAGAGATATTTATTGAGAACTTATAATATGCAATTGTTGCATATACTCTATGACATACACCAAGTGTCTGGGAAGTAGCAGATGTCCATTCTGCTTCTTCAGTGTCTAGGGAAGTACCCAAGGCAATGTAAGAGTATACTTGTCATCATACTATGAGTGCTATAGAGAAAAAATAAGCCACCAAACTCAGACTACAGAGGTCAAGAGGAATCCATGAAAAATGAGGTCTGAGTTGAGATGATGATAAGTAGATGTTAACCAGGTAACAGTTTTTCAGGCAGAGGAAGCATGCACAAGGGAGAGATGTGGTGCACAGAAGCAGAAAGAATCACTGTAATGCCAGCTAACATAAAAGGAAGAAATGGAAAATCAGGCTAGATAAGGAAAAAAGGGGGATATTTCAAGATTGTTTTATCAGCCATGCCAACAAGCTCTTCATCTGAAATCCCTTGGAGAATCACAAAGAGGTTTAAAGAAACAGGTAACCAAATCAGATTATGGCTGATCTTAGTGATATTTTAGAAATAGCACTGTGGCTGACCTGAGGGTGGATATCCTAGGGTACTGGAAAGACTAGAAAGAGGGAGACCATTTTAGTGTTAGTTGCATAATACAAATGAGAGCTGGGGGCCAGGGCATGATGAATGGCTAGATAAATAAAATGTTTTTAAAGAAGGAAAAGAAAGAATAGTACATGCTTACTGCTCAGCAAATTAGAGAAATAAACTGGTGACATTCTCATCTTAGCTACTGTCCTAATATTTGCAGTAGGAAATAGAGTAGACCACGCCAGAACAAACCTAGAATGAGAAGATTCCCCCCAAAATGGGTGTTGGAAGACAGTTCTAAAGATACTACAAAGAAGAAGGTGAATTTTTTTTATTTTATGAAAAAACAAAATTTTATAATCAAATAATAGAAGAATAACTCAGTTACTGCACACTGTATCATGAAATTCAAAGTGGTTACTGAAGGTACAAAATATAAAGCACAAAGATTTTACAAAAATAGAAAAGGTGAGTTTTAACTTTTGCATCCTTTCCACAAATATGCAGACAAATTTCCTAGAAAAGGGGCAACACAGAAAGCACATAATGGGCAACCAGGTCTCCAAACAGGGGTGACAGTTGGCACATTAGCACTGTTGTAGCAACAGGGCCAGAAATCACCCACAGCAAACTCCTTGAGCCTGAAAGTGGCTAAATTGGACTCCTGACAGCTTCAAACTCAGAGGCAGAGCCTGCATCTCAGAAAGAAGAGGGAGAATTGTCTAAATGCTTCGATTCTTGTAATTGAAGCAATTGCACATCATTTTACATGCCAGCTTCTTGACAGGATAACCAGTTTGAGCTGAGTGTGGGAATTCAATTATGTATCTTCTGTCTGCATCTCTGAAAGAAAACAACCCAACCGGCTTGTCAAATATCCAACATGTTTGCCTGTTGGAAATTGCTATCTCCTCCTGACACAGGAAATGTCTCTGCAGAAGAGAAGCCTATTATATTTCACACAGCTAGCATAACCCTATTACAAAACTTGACAAAGAAAACTACAGACCAATTTCAACTATGAATATAAATGCAAAATTGCTAAATAAAATATAAGCCTACAAAATATGGCACTGTAATACTAGAGGTTTTTACATTAAATATTGAAGCAAAACAAGTGTGCCCACCATGAGCCTAATTATTTAATGTTTGTCTGAAATATCTAGCCAATGCAATAAGACAAGAAACATAAATAAATAAAGGATATAATTATTGAAAAGAAAGTGGCAACATTTCTTATTTGCATATAAGAGTTTCTACTTGGAGAATCAAGCAAATTAACTGGAAAAAATTCTTAACACCCATATGACCTCAATGGTTCCTCTTCTAAGAATATAATCTACAGAAATATTCAGAGCCTCAAAGGACCATAATATAAAGAGTTTCAGCCTACCTGTTTGCTTATTTGTTTGTGACAGAGTCTAAATCACAAAATTGACCAGGCTGAGCTCATTCTCCTCCCTTGGCCCCCACAAGTGTGGATATTATAAGTACATACCATCACATATGGCTATCAGCATCACATTTAATGGTGAAAAACTGAAAATATTCTGAATATTTTACAAGAAGGACGTTATCAAATATATTGCTTTATATCCAGATAATGAAAATGTAGCTATTAAAAATTGTATGTTGGGCTGGAGATTTAGCTCAGTGGTTCCAGAGCCTGCCTCGCAAGTGCAAGGTCCTGAGTTCAATGCCAGTAACCACATAGAATGCTGGGTGTGGCGACTCATGCCCACCAGCAATCAATACCACATACCACAGTGCCGGGTGTGGTGGCTCACGCCTGTCATCCTAGCACTCAGGAGGCAGAGACAGGAGGATTGCTGAGTTCCAGGCTTGCCTGGGCCACATAGTGAGCTCAGGGCCAGTCTGAACTACAAAGCGAGACCCTGTCTCAAAAAAAAAAAATTGTATGTTAAAAAATATTTAACAGCTGGTTGTGGTGGCTCATGCCTGTAATCCCAGCACTCGGGAGTCAGAGACAAGAGGATTGCTCAATTTGAGGCTTCCTGGGCTACATAGTGAGCTCAGAGCCAGCCTGAACTACAAAGTGAGACTCTGTCTCAAAAAAAAAAATTTTAACATGAAGAAATGCTCACATATTATTAGAATAAGAACAAAATACAAAATTATACATTGATCCCTCTTTTATAAAATAAACAAAACATACATATATATCTACATGTAATGAAAGAAATATAAAAATGGTAATATAGTAATCACTGGGATCACAAGAGAGTTTTGAAATTTAAAGAAAATTTATGTGGATCAGTTTCATAAACTACACTATTATTAGGCTATAAAATACACTATGAAAATGTAAAGGATTTGACCAGCTGATAGCAGTATTACCAACCAACCTATTACTTCATCAATAGGACCATTTTCTACAAAAAGCTGACCCTTAAAACAGAAGAGCATTTGTGAAGTTATTACCCTTTGAAGACCAGTGCTGCCACATAATGCTAGGTAGAGTTTGGGGGCTGAAGCCCCAGTGTGTCTGTCAGCTTCCCATTTACCACACTTCCTGTCTCTTTTGGATCCTTCTAGCCAATACGTATCAAAACCACATAGCACAACCCCACACAAGATGAGTTTTCAGTTGAGTTTATCTTTTAGCATGGAGAAGCATTTGAATTCCTGACCCAAGATTCTCCACCTCAGACCTCTATCTACTGCTTCTAAGTTTACAAGAGTTCTCCCTGAATAGGTCTTTTTCTGAATATCCCTTTTTGATGAACCACATTGATCCTAACCTGGACACTATCTTAATAGATCAATATCCAGGCTATGTCCAGAGGAGGTAAATTCAAGCGTAGTATTTTGCCTACTGAAGGTGAATTTGAGGAGGGAGACCCTGATGATTTACCAGGCCCATTATTTTAGAGAACCGGAAGCCAAATCAGAGGTACCAGGTGTGAATTCTCTATCTACAGAGGTAGAGAAAATCCACCAATTGGTGACAAAGTCAATGATAAAAGAGTCAGAAATTATTCAGAAAAGCTGCAAAATCTTTGGAATACCAGGACTGCACTTCAGTGATCATCTGTGGACACATTGTGATAGATTCAGGAAAAGGGCATAGGACATGAACTCAAATACCCAGAGATTCACCAGGCCCTGAAGAGTGAAGCAGCTAGAGAGCATGTCTCACTGAAAGGGCACAGCCACTACTGAACCCATCTAATTATTGCCATGTGGTAATATTTACCCACTGCTAGCAGAACTACTGATTTTTAAAAAGAAAACAAAAGACAGAAATTTAATTTTTTTTAAATTAAGTCTCTCATTTAAAAATGTCAACTCCCATTTTGAATGCTGTATAAACCAAAGTACATATGCAGGCTGACTTTAGTCAGTGGAAAGCTAGCTATTCGTGACTTCTTCTACACAGTCAGTGACTTTGGTACTTTTCTGTGGTCGGGATAAAATGCCAACACCTGCAAACTAAAGAAGGAGAGATTCATTTTGGCTCATAGGCACAGTCCATGATCAGCTGCCTCGAGGCTATAATGACATGAAAAGTGCATGGGAGCGGGAAGCTGCTCCTGTCTTGGCAGCCAGGAAGCAGGAGCAAAGCAAAATGCCAGAAGGAAGGTCTACCCTTCCAGGTCATACCCTCAGCGACTCACTGCTTCTGACCAGACCTCACTCCCTAAGTCAGCTATACACTCAGTCACAGCTATATGCTTCAGTCACACTCAAAAGCCCTACCTATGAGTGAGTAAGGTCTTTGGGGCACATTCTCAATGTCAACTATAACAGAGGCTCTAGAGGAGTCAGGAAGTTGATTCCAAGGGAGTGACTCACCCCCAAATGACCCTAAGAGGTTTCCTTTGTACATGTGTGAGAAAGAGGTATTCTGCTTTCTCTACTCTAAAAAGTGACTTATCTTCCCCCAGAGTGAAAGGAAGGGGAAAAGTGTGAATCTGCACACCTTCAAAAGGCCAGCTATAGAAAACCCAAGAGGCACATAATCTGCAGAACTACTTCTAACATATTCCCTTCTGCCCAATGATAAATAGTATGCTGAGTGAGTTCCAGTTAACAATGGTCTACTAACATGGAGCTCCAGAGACCATAAAAAACTACAAGTCATAGAGGTAGATGGGTGAAATATCTCATAGAAGACTGTGGAAATGGTCAGCTTTTAAAATTCTCTAGCACTGCTGGACTGGGGAATTTAGCTCAACTGGTGTCATGCCTACCAAGGAAGCACAAGGCCTAAGTTCAATCCCCAGTACTCCAATAAATAGATAAATAAAATTCTCTACCACACCCCACATCCCCAAATATACACCACCTAGTGCATGCTCTGTTATCTCAGAGGCCTTCTCACATTTTCTTGGGTCTTAGTATGAAGCATGTGTCTACTTCATAGAAGAAAAGTAAAAATGGCCAATAAATACATGAAGAAATACTCAATGCCACTAACCATTAGAGAAATGCCAAATTAAAACAACACTGAGATTCCATCTTTACCCAGAAAGAATAACCATCTTCAAACAACCATATGGATAAGGCAAATATAGTATTCATACATGATGGAGTATATGCAGCCATAAAGAAAGATAAATTTGAAGCACTCATGAGTAAATGAATGCAACTTGAGAATATAATATTAATTGAAATAAATCAGATGTGCAAGTTCAGACTTTCATCATTTCTTTTACATGAGAAATATAAAGAACAAAACAGAAGAAAGAAAAACACAGAATAGGGAGTTCAATACTTCCCCAAACTACAAATTCTATTACTTTAAAAATATTTCAAAATATATGCTAATTGATTTCATTTATACTATTAGTTTCACCTTAGTTCATTGAAAAGAAAGATTTGTGTTATTATCTGTTTCTGTTTTGTAAGAATCTTTTCAATATATGGCTTGTACTATTTAACAATTTTGAAGATAATAATATACAGTGTAATAGCTATTGTTATTATCATTATTTGATTATGAAATTTTACTTTTTCACAAATCAAGTAACAAATGTTGGCAAGATTGTGGGAAAGGAACCTTTCCACATTGTTGACCAGCATGTAACCTAGTGGCTCCACTATGAAAATCAGTATGGAGAGTCCTCAAAAAACTAAAACTAGAAGTTACATTGACCCAGATGTTCCTCTCCTAAAAGAATTAAAATCATCATATTATAGTGATACAGCATACAATACCCATGTTTATAGCGGCACAATTTATAATGGCTAAATCTTGGAAGTGGCCCTTATGTGCACCAAATGATGAACAAAGAAAACGTAACATTTATATGCAATGAAGTACTACTCTGCCATGAAGAAGAATAGACTTGTGTCATTTGTAGAAAAAAATTTTGACACCGTAATATTAAGTGAAATAAATCAGACATATAAACTTAAATATTATATGATTTCTCTTATGTGAGAAATACAAAATATAAATAAATTAAAGAGCAAAATAGAAGATAATAGGAAACAGGGAGGCTGATTTTTGCAAAAGGGAAGAGGACCAAGAGATGGAGGAAGAGGGGACCGAAGGAAGAAAGAGGAAAGGATGAAAAGAAATGAAGATGTGTTAGTAGCTGCACCAACTCCTCATTATCAATGTCATCATTATATGCTGCTAACATGGACTAATACAAATTTAAATTTAAAAAAGAAAGAGAATCACTGGCCAACAAAATTGTAAAGGACTCTATTGGCTACTTTCAGGTCCTGAGTCATGAAAGACAGGCAACATTCTGAAGCAAACCTGAAGCAAAGAGTATCTATGTGAATAGCTCATGCCTCCCAAAACCACAATGACTTCCAGCGCTCTTGGGAAACCTGCATTTTCCCAGAGCAGCACTGCACCCATGCAGGGACAGGAGAGTGGAAGTGGTAAAGAAACACTACAAACTTTGTCCTATATCCTAGGAGTTGCTAGGACCTTTTCAATATTTGATTTTCTTTTATTAGGTGTAAATGACAAATAAAATCATATATATTTATGGATTGTGCCATTGTGTTTTAAGATACAGATACTGTAAATGGTTGCTACAACCAAGTTAATTAATCACCTCACATACTTAGAGCATTTCTTCATTTTTTTCTGCTTAGAAACATTTTATAATAGCGTAAGTTTAAAAGATTCTTAAACCAAAAAGATACGCTAAGCATCTCACACCCAGAAACAGATTAAAGCAACCAAGTTAATTTCATTCTAAGTGATTTCTGGCTTTCTCTATACATTGCTATATTTCTGACAGTGCAGTGCTCCTCATGGCAGTGTCGTAAGAGTTTTACCTCATCCTTTAGCATTCTAAAAGGTCATTAATCAGAATCCATGGTGCTCTATGGCAAACCTCAAAAATCCTAAATTTATTATTTTATCTATCCATTGATGAAAGCTGATATTTTCCCATCTTTTCTACTTTTGTATATGGCCTTTCTCACTCTGTTTTTTATTGTAGTTCTGTTCTGCTTTCCTTGGTGGACAATTTTATCTATCATCTGACTATGGGTAGGGTAAGAAAGTGAAAATAATGAGGAAGGGGCATGTCTTTTGTTCAATATCATGAACTACATGAAGACAGGAAGAAGGGGATGTCACAACCATCCACTGGTACCAAATATATAGTGAGCCTATCCACAAGGGAGCATCACCTCAACTCTGACTAAAGAGGCTACTAACCATCTTCTATCCAGGAAAAAGTTAAGAAGGCATGTTGGCAGAGAATCATGAACTAGAACTAGGTAAGCAAGATGACAAGGCTACTTTAACTAAAAACAGTACATCAATGGTGTGATATAAAACTACAAAAGAGCGTTAGTTCACAAAAAGTACCCTGCTTTCCTTCCTACATTTATAGCACAATCTGACCTTATTTGAGGCAGTGATGCTTACATAAAGGTTACTTTACCCCCTGTATATATGGCCACATAAATGTAAACAGAAGTGTTGGTTTGGACTTTCAGAAGAGTTGCTTACAGCAAACTGAGACATGTTTCTCCTTTTCTCCTCCATCTTTCCTTAAATACAGACATGTTATTTAAAGATTCAAATGGCATCTGTGACCATGACATGAACTTTGGGACAAAAACTACACTATGTAAAGGGAGCTGGGTCAATTATGAAGATGTCTTTTTGGACATAGGATTCAGCCTCTGGACTTCTTTACATGAGAGAGAAATAAAACATCTTTTGAAATCAATTTTACTTTTAGTTTCCCAATATGTGCAGTCCAACATAATCCTAACTGATAGAGAACTATATATTGTGTATATTTGATTCAGGTATAAATGTCCTTAAAAGAATTGTAATCCTTTAAGAGGTCTATTTCTAAATAAATCCTCCTGGAAAATTAATTGTATATGGAGCTAAAATCAACTGCTGAAAGAAACTAACATAGACATATGCAATGTATAAACAATATTAAATCTGCTAGAAAAGGTGAATGGATAAAGAGAAATGGCTGAGGCAATTAAAGAAGGGGAGATTCTCCTCGGGTGGGTTAAAGAGAAGTTGGCTTTTGACCTCATCTCAGAGGGGACACCGTGCTCTGTATACTCAGTGACTCTTTTGTTTTTCTGTTTCCTGGAAGCTTTGTTCCTGGAGCCTCTGATAAAAGATTAGAGAAGGAAAGCCACAGCGAAAGTGTTGAAGATCTGCTCACTGAGCAAGGAAGTTGGAGGCAAGGAGGAAAAAAGATCTCAATATTGAGAACAAGTGAGGAAAAAATCTGAAACGTGAGCTGAAGAAGGCTGCTAGGAGGCTCTGTGACCATCTTACCTGTTTTAACCATGAAGGCCTACATTCCAAGCTAGTGAATTATAAAGTTAGTCTCATAAACATAGTCTTCTCTTCAGATAGCCCACTATCACTACCTAGCAAATATATATATATCAAAGCTACAGGGAAAATATGATGGAAAGGATTAATTTGCAGAGATTTCCTCATTTTTTTAAAATATTTTTCATTAGTTGGGAAATGGTACAATATGGAAACCAAATTCTGCCAGTATCTGCCCACATAATAATGTCCATTTTGTTTGTTTATTGTGAGTAATCTGTCTGCTCTCTGATTTTATATTTTAAATAAAGACTGTAAAACTTTGAATTGATTGCAGTATTGTACAGTAAACATTTCTTTTCTGATGTGACAAGAGCTTACAAAAAGCTTACGTACATGTCTCATCCCATTATAATGCACAGCTTCTCTGTCTTAAGGAAAATGAGAAGATAACCAAGGCTCAGAGCAGCTACCTCATGCACTGAACTACTATGTACCAGGGTACACTTTATGTTTGTAAGTCTCTTGGCATATAATCTGGGGCCTGCTTCTACTAATCCTGGCTGAATGAAAAGCAAATATAGAGGGTTTGGATTTTGCTTCTTTAATCAGGCATCAGTTTTGCTCCAAAGTACTCAAAAGGATAAGCCAGGAAAGAGACCAACCCACATCAAAGGTGATTTTTGGGGTGATAGTAGTGACAGAAGATAGGCTTCATTATTTATTGACAGATTAACACTGTACAAGCAGTGAACATAATAATTCCGCCTACCATCATTGACTCTCCCCTACAGAAATAAGTCTGTAATATTGGTTAAATCCTCAGATTATCACCTTTTGCTTTAGCCATTTAATTTGAGTATTATTTCTTTAAAAATCAGAAATGTCTTTTCCATCAATGCTCACAAAGAAATTATTGACATTTCTTCTCATTTCAAAATAATTTATCTACTTCTTTAAACCTCTGCCAAGTCAAGTGTGTCATGAATCCTGGCAGCTGAAAGTGAATGTCAAGTGTACTGACCACCAAGGTTAGAGTCAAAGTAAGTTATATATGTAAATTCAGTATAGTAGTTTTATAAAGCATTTTCTTTGGTTTATACCATGTGATCCTTACAGAAATTCAGCACTGCAGCCATTTGCAATTTCTTCAGTTTGTACCTAAGATAACTGATATTAAGAAAGTTCAGTGTCTTACTCTAAAGGTAGCAAACTCAAAAATTAAACCCAGGATTGGCTGTTGTTGTTGCTGCTGCTGCTATTACTCCAAACTACAAATTTGCTATACAATACTGCAATCAATTCAAACTTTTACAAAGTCTCTAAACAAAATATAAAATCAGAGACACAACAAATTACTCACAGTGAAGAAAATATGGAAGAACTTTAACTTTTGAGGTGCCTGTCCTGGTAGTTAATTTTTCTTTTTAATTTAACTTTATCTTGTACATCTATTTTAGGGAGTAATACACATAGTCAATGTATCATGATATTCTTTTTATTCCCCTCCCATTTCCCACCAACTCCCACCATCTTTAGATAGTTAATTTTGCTTAGTTTGACTGGTTGAAATTGTTGCCCAAATGAGTGGAAAATATTCTTTGTGCTGTGTCTGTGTGTTTGGGAAGAGCCTTCCTCAGTAGGCTGGCATGCCTTCACCATTTTGCGTGAACATCATCTATTTCACGGGTGGCTCAAACATAACAAAAAGGTGCAGGAAGGCCAAATTCTCTCTTCTTGAACTAGAACTTCTACCTTTTCCTCCCCTGAGACATCAGAGTCCTGATTCTCAAGACTTCAAACTAAGGTGCACCATCAACTTTCCCAGGTCTCCAGTGTGTGGATGTAGGCTATGGAACTTCTAACCCTCTGTAATTATGTGAGCCAATTTCCATAATATGTATTTCTTTATATAGCTATTTAACTATTTCTTTATCCCACCCATGTTATATAAACTATTTCAATGACACTAATAATCAAAGACACATTAGAAGTACTTATACCTTTACAGCCCTGACATTCACAGAGTAATTGAGGTCCAGATAATCAGGAACGGCCAAAGTCCACTAAACTAACAAATATTCTGCATGAGAACATGAAAGTTCTCCCACAAACTGAGGACGTGAGATGGACACAGTGACTCTGAGAGTATATAATATTCTATAAATACACATGAATATGGGTCAAAAGAATCAAAAAAATATTCTTAACAAGAATTTCTACATCAATGTTAGCATCCCAATCCAAATTTCTCAGTGAAATTTTAAAATTCACAATATACCATAAACTAGAACTGACAACTAAATTAATAATATTATAAGGAAAAATAGCCAATGTAAGTTAAGGATTACACTCACCTGTTACCAAGAAAACACACACACACAATAACGCAGCTGTCCTACATTGACACTAAGCTTTAATTGATAATCAGTAGCAAACTATAGAAATGATGCCCAAAAGTATAACCTTCTGTATTGATACGAAGTGAAAAAGTTTTAAAGGAATAAGAAGAGGAATAGCAGAATTGTTATTATACACTGTCAGTAAAGGATTAAATCTAGAGAATGCTAATATTCACCAAATATTAAATTGGATGAGATAAACTTCACTTTCAGCATATTGATAATTATTCCACACTTTATGATCATGAATTATATCCTGGATAGCTTGTTCTTAAGAAGTTCCCTGAGACATGATTATTCTAAAGATTGTTTCTTCTTTCAAATGTGCATTCCTAAATCTAGGAGTTATATATATGTTTAACCTAAAAAATTTTTATTGTAATGTTTATTATATGAAAGCAAGTGTATTACTCTGAAGTTTAAATGTATCTACTGGCCTTACTTATAATGTGCTCTATGAGCACACTGCTTTTATCTGCAAAATCATTTAACTGGTTTGACTTATGAATCAGAGATCATCAAGATTATCTTTTTATTAAGATTTACTCCTCTTTCTCTACTTGAGTCAGTCAGATTTCCTCCTAAAAAGTGGACCAAGACAGACTCTCCTCTCTGAAGGCTGCTTTCTACATGGAGACCAACAGTAACAATGCCATAGACTTGTGAGAGAGAGAGATTTTAGAAGATTTATTTCTAGAAAAGCTAGATGGATTTAAGTTTTCTCCGCACAAAATAAGAGGTATGGGAAATTTATGAAAAAGATTTATAGCATTTATCAGATTAAAATTTTGGAAAATATTTAGCAACTTGAAAGTAGCCAATAAGGAAGGAAGGGATAAGGCTGTATAAATATATTCAGGGCAGCCAGACATCAAAGGGTACACTACTTAGACACAAATAACACATCAACCTCTGGAAACATGTAGGTAAAAACCAGTCACACCCTTATGTTTTACACATGACATTGATACTTGAAGTTCAAAACACTGATATAAAACCACTGTATTAAAACTTCAGCTACCTCAGGAGGTACTCTGGTGACTGAAGAAATGAAGACATGTTCCAATATGGAATTCATTTGGGGAATTCCCAAGTGTACATTAAGAAAGCATGTCAATATGTTTGGTGACATTTGAAGTTCTCTGTAAGTGTATGGCAGTGCTCACTGTCTTGTCCACCACTATTCATTCACACTTACTCCCCTTTCTTACTTGGGTCAGTCAGAAGATTTCCTCCTAAAAAGTGGACCAAGACAGACTCTCCTCTCTGAAGGCTGCTTTCTACATGAAGACCAACAGTAACAATGCCAACATATGCTAGGTATCCACTCCTGTGAGAACATGAGTACAAAAGCCAGTGCATTCAATAAAGATGCTTGATCTCACCATTTCCTGGTGTCAAGATTCAGAAGAGTCTTAGCTGTATGGCTCTGGCTCAGTTTCTCCCCAAGTTGCCATCAGGATGGAATTCAGGTCTGTCCACAGTTGTTTGGAAGCTGAGTAGGACTAAGCATCCCACATCCAAGATGGATACTTATGTGGCTGCCAGCAAGAAGCCTCGTTTCCTCACCATGAGACCTCTGGCAGAGATGCTTGGGTGCCATTATGATAAAGCTTCCACCAGGATGAATGACCTAAGAAAGGAAGCCGCATTTTTCAAGTTCTAGTCTCAAAAGTCACAGTCTAACCATTTTAAAGTAAATGCAGTCCACATCCAGTGAAAAGAAAATTATACTCCATCCTTTGAAGAAAGAATTATCAAACATTTGGGAGATGTTTTTTAAAAAGCGCCATGGAAGTAGATGCAGAAGAGAAACACATGTGAGTGAGAGAGGGCTCCCTGGGTTTCCTGGCTGAGGTCCATTTCTGAACTGGAGAGCTGAATCTATGCTCTTGGTGTTTTATAAAACACAATTATATTCTTGAATTTTTTTAAAGAAAATTTCCAAGAGGAAAGAAAGAAAGAAACTAATATTCATAGACATTCTGTGATGTGCAAATGTGAAATACTTCTATAATTCCCACAAATCTGGATTTGTCATGGATCTTGGGGGGCCCCCGCCCAGATCACCTGTTCAAAACTAGTACACCTTAACTGCTGGGACTATAGGCTACAGGAAGATCAGTGTGCTTATCCTTAAAAAGTGCCCCTCAGTTACACGGGACAACAGCACTCAAGGTTATGCATCTTTCCAGGGAACAACATATGGATAAGACTGACTGATATGAGGGACCAAGGCTCAGCCACTCCCTTCCAACTAGAAACAGTTCTGAGGAGCTATCTGTCGTGCAGCTGCAACTTCCAATGAACTCCAGGGACCCTGATCTAGCCACACTATGGGTCAGTTGAACCCTTTGCCCAGCTCTGCAACCCTCACAAGTCTGTCTCCCTAGCATACCCCTGCTTGTAACTCCCAGCCTAAAGCAGCATAATTGTCTCCACTATCTAGGTGACAACACTGAGCTTCAGAAAGTTTGGTCAAGACACTCAGGGGCACACAGTGATGGAGGAATTCTGATTTGAACCTGGAACTGTGCTCTTTCAAAGTCTTGTGGTTCCCAGATTAAGTTCCCATCAATCATACGTTCAGTGTCTTTTATTGTTTCAACCTTGCTTAATACCTAAAAGGGCATCCTAAGGATTAAACCTGAGAATTTTGACATTACAATGGTTCTCCTGCCCTCCATGTAATAACAGTGCAACTTTGTTTTGTAAATTACTCTATGTGTCTAGACAATGTGAGGCTGCCTCTAAAAGGATTACACTCTGGGAGAATATACAAAATAATTTCTGACACTTTGAAATCTTTTCTGAAAATCTGCCTGCCATCCCTGCAGCTACCTCTGCCTTTCACATCAGGTGTATATTGAGCAACAGTGTGTATTTTACAACTTGTCCAGAAGAGCAAAAGAAAACCTCTGACTATGATTTCCATTGTGTTATGTCTGGATACTACAGGTGCACTAAGGTGGTGGGGTAGATGTAAAGCAGAATAGGGAGACATGTGGAAAGAAATGCCCATCTCCAAATTCTGTGAGCTCATTCCATCAAGTCTGTGGGCTTTGGGGATCAGGACTAGTGGTGCCTGGGGACCCACAGACACAAGATGAGCTGCATCTCCAGGCTTTGAATTTCTAATGTAGCAAAAAGCAGAGTAATTTATTAGATTGCCCTCATGGATCTATATCAGACAAATCTCACCTTCACATTAGGATCAACAACTCTAGCAATTGCTTTACTATTAGAGAATGTATATTTTTTATGGATGCCTTTGTGAACCTCATACAACCAATGATTCAGAAGAGTAGTAAATTTTCAATAAAGAAGATGGAAAGATATTCTCTAATTGGTCTTACCTCCATTTTCAAGTCAGTTGGTTTGTGTGTATTTTTAAATTACAAAAACAGTAAGGAACCCTTCTACACTGTTGGTGGGATTGCAGACTTGTGCAACCATTGTGGAGATCCGTGTGGAGATTTCTCAGAAAACTAGGACTACGGGTCCCATTTGACCCTGCTATACCCCTGCTAGGAATATACCCAAAAGAATTTTAAAACTCACATTGGAAAGACAGATGTACACCCTTGTTCATAGCAGCTCAGTTCAT
>PVIC010043847.1:0-15266 GCA_004025085.1 Thryonomys swinderianus
TTATGTAAATCATTATTAGAACAAAGTTCAACATTCAAATTGCTCACAGATTAGTTGAGAACATGGAAATATAACTAATATTGTAATGGTGAAAAATATTTCAGAGTATAAAGGATATCTGCATATTAGGAGAAGGCCCCTTCCAATTCTCTGTTGTATACATTCAAAAATAGGGGCTGGGCATAGTGGCTCATGCCTGTAATCCCAGCACTCAGGAGGCAGAGGCAGGAGGATTGCTGAGGTTGAGGGTTCCTTGGGCTACACAGTGAGCTCAGGGCCATTCTAAAGTCCAAAAGGAGACCCTGTCTCCAAAAAAAAAAAAAAAAAAAAAAACAATAGGGAACACTTCAGCAATGTGTGTCATCCTTGCACAGAGACCATGCTAATATTGCCTGTATAGCTGCAATTTACTATTTGTGCTACTGAAATCATTGGCATCTCACTTTTTTTTTTTTTTTGAGAAAGGCTCTCGCTTTGTAGTTCAGGCTGGCCCTGAGCTCATTGTGTATAGCACAGGCAAGCCTCAAATTCAGCAATCCTCCTGGCTCTGCCTCCCGCATACTGGGTGGCATCTCACTTTTAACTTCAATGTCAGCATTTAGTCTAAGATATTCTCCCCCATATTACGGAAATATACCATTTTTATAGTAATATTAAATACTATCACATTTTATATTTTATCAAAAAAGCTATTTATAAATATCTTAAGCAATTAGCAGGATATTCATCATTTATTTTCTCAACTGACACGACATATATTTTTATTTATTTATTTATTTTTGTTTTTTGAGACAGGGTCTCGCTTTGTAGTTCAGGCTGGCCCTGAGCTCACTACGTAGCCCCAGTAAGCCTTGAACTCAGCAATCCTCCTGTCTCTGCCTCCCGAGTGCTGGGATTACAGGCATGAGCCACCACGCCCGCTTTAGTCGGCATTTTTAAAAATGGTTTAAAAAGTGGTTTGCCCTGGTTTTTGCTTATTTTTAAAATGGTCATGTGGAGGCACACTTAAATACTCTTCTCAGTATACCCTACCATTACAAAATGAATAGTTGATGCTAAGGTTTTACCCTGCCTTATCTATATCTTCAAATTCTATGAGTCTTTATTCTTCATTTCACAAAATAAAATCCCTTGTGCTATAAAGTAATAAATTATAGTCATTCATTGCTAACCAGGACTTAAGAATACTTTCAGCTTTAGCAGGATGAGATGCTGAGGACAGATCTGTAAATCCAGTTTACTTGGGAGAATGAAGAAGCAAGATTTCAAGTTCAAACACAACTTAGGCAACTTAGCAAGACCTTGTCTCTAATGTAATATTAAAAAAATAATAATAATATAGCATAATATGCCTGGCAATACAGCTAGTGGTAGAACATTTACCTAACATGTAAGGCCCTATGTTTTATTCTTGCTACTGCCACACTAAAACAAACAAACAAAAAGTCTATCTTTCTTTCCTTCCTAAAAATGTAAATTTCAATGGGATTAGAATGCAAAAGGCTGGGCCAGAGATTTAGCTCAGTGGTTCCCGGGCGTCTGCCTTACAAGCACAAGGTCCTGAGTTTGAATCCCCGGTAACCACATACAATGCTGGGCGTGGTGACTCACGCCTACCAGCTATCAATACCATATGCCACAGTGCTGGGCGTGGTGGCTCACGCCTGTAATCCCAGCACTGGGGAGGCAGAGACAGGAGGATTGCTGAGTTCCAGGCTTGCCTGGGCTACATAGTGAGCTCAGGGCCAGCCTGAACTACAAAGCGAGATCCTGTCTCAAAAAAAAAAGAAGACAAAAGGCTGTACCAGTCAAACTAAGGTTATCAAAATATAAAATAAAATCATAAAGAGTAAAATATCTCCATTAAAAAGCTGGACAGTTCACCTGATAGATACTTTTTTTTTTTTGAGACAGGGTATCGCTTTGTAGTTCCGGCTGGCCCTGAGCTCACTATGTAGCCAAGGCAAGCCTTGAACTCAGCAATCCTCCTGTCTCTGCCTCCTGAGCGCTGGGATGACAGGTGCGTGCCACCACACCTGGCACCTGATAGATATTTTATCTGAAAAAAGAAAATAGAAAATAAACTTAGATCCTTCTTTTGAAAACTGAATTCTAGACATCTAAGACAATGACAGTCATTTGTACTAGCAATTAATTATGAACTACTTAAGAAAAATGGTATTTTTTCCTTCAATAAAATCTTGTTCGCACTGAATCACATCTCTAAGTACCCTACTACTAGCAGTTAATGATCAGCAAGTTAGTAATTAATCACTAACCACAAGTAACTAGAACAAGAACGCACATACTTTTATTACTGGAAGGAAATAAAGAAATTTTTACGAATTTTGATGTACTAATCATTGTCTTTATAAATATCTAGTTTTCTTATTCTCTTTAAAATTCTAAAAAATTGACTGTTTAAAGCTATTAATTTACTTTGTGCTCAGTAATGCTTGCAAAAGCCAGGCTGGTGATGCTCACCTATAGCCCCAGCTGCTCTGAAACCTGGAGAAGGATGCCAAGCTTGAGGCTAGACTAGACAAACTGAGACCCTATCTCAAAATAAAGTCTATGATCATCCCATCCTGAATGTGTTCAACTATGTCAAAGTAAAATTCAGCTAAGAATGTGGGACTCCCTGGGTTTACTACTCCAGTAACAAGCCAAAAAAAAAAAAAAGCTTAAAAGAATATGCAAGATGGGCCAGAGATTTAGCTCAGTAGTTCCCGCACCTGCTTGCAAGCGCAAGGTTCTGAGTTCGATCCTGGTAACCACATACAATGCTGGGCGTGGTGACTCACACCCACCAGCAGGATCAATACCACATACCACAGTGCCGAGTGTAGTGGCTCACACCTGTAATCCCAGCACTCGAGAGGCAGAGACAGGAGGATTGCTGGGTTCAAGGTTTGCCTGGGCTGCATAGTGAGCTCAGGGCCAGCCTGAACTAGAAGGCACGACCCTGTCTCAAAAAAAATGCAAGAACGCTGTTATAATTCAGTTAATAGAAAGGGTTTTCTTTATAGAAAAATGCTAAAACAGATAATTCCAAAACAACCAAATATAATAAAAGACTGGAGTAACTGATTCAAATACATAACCAAATGCCATGTTGGCTTTTTTTCAGTTTTGTTCCCAATGCAATAGCGCCATCAAGTGGTAAAAAATACTAACACATGTTAAAGAAAAAAAAGTTTCAAATTTACTGAATTGAGAAGATCTAATGAAAATATCATAAAAATCCCAGCTACTTTGCCTTAGAGCTAGCCATTTATGGACCGAAACCTCTATGAATTTGAAGCCGAATAAACCTCTCCCCGTCTTTTAAAAAAAAATGTCAACTACATTCTGGAAAACCTGATCCGGAAAATGTTCAAGAATCAAACATAGTACTTTACATCCGAAGGGCATCTGCTTACATTAATCTAAGGAGACTCTGAATACCTACTGCTAACAGCTGGCTAAATCCATATTGCTTCCAAGTAACTAACAACAACATATGATGCATCTCTAGTTAGAATAAGGGGAAAAAAGCAGTCAGGCCCAGTGGCACACTCGTAATTCCAGAGCCTGGGAAGTTGAGGCAGGAGGATTACGATGAGATCAAGGCTAGCCTGAACTACACAGCAAGCCCCTTGAAAAAAGGAAACAAGTGAAAGAAGGAGAGAGGAACAGAGAGAGGGAAAGGGAAAAGATGCAAGAAAGGGGGAGAAGGAGAAAGGGAGACAGGAGAGGGAGAAGGGAAGAGGGACAGAGACAGAGAGAGACAGAGAGACAGGAACAGAAGGAGACAGAGAGAGAGATTGATTCTTAGGTACAGTGCTTTTTCGGATTCTCACTGACTTTACAGACCTTGTCTTAGGTAGGAGTTTTCATGGGTGGCAGGAATATGTATCTTGGTCTGGATGGTGGACACATCATTTAAAAAAGCTTTGTGTGGGCTGGAGAGGTTCAGGCACCTACCTAGCAAGCGCAAGGTCCCTGATTCAATCCCCAGTAACCACATAAAACAATACTGGGTGTGGTGGCTCAAACCCACCAGCAATCATTACCACATACCACAATGCTGGTCGTGGTGGCTATCGCCTGAAATCCCAGAATTCAGGAGGCAGAGGCAGGAGGATTGCTGAGTTCTGAGGCTTGCCTGAGCTACATAGTGTACTCAGGGCCAGCCTGAACTACAAAGTGAGACCCTGTCTCAGGAAAAAAAAAAAAATGCTTTATGTGAACTTTCAATTATATTTATGTGTACACCTATTATATACTACCTATGAAATATGGTATGCAAATATATCAAATTAATGAGATTTCATTTCTGTGAAATGCTTCAAATAAAAGATACAATGACATTCTTCATATTTTTTCACCACTTTAATGAAGGAAGAACACACTTCAAAGTTAAACACCATTCCAGATCACACCTTTAAGAATTATAAAGAGGGAGCCGGAGATTTAGTTCTGTGGTTCCAGCACCTGCCTGGCCAGTGCAAAGCATCTGGTTCAATCCCCAGTAACCACATACAACAATACCAGGCACAGTAACTCACACACACCTGCAATCAGTACCACACACCACAGTGCCAGGCATGGTGGCTCACGTCTATAATCCCAACACTTGGGTCACATTCACCATAGGAAATTGGTACTTGTACATAATGTATCCTGATTCTTCTTTTCCTCATTCTCTTCTCCTCCCTTCAACCCTTCTTGTATTCCTTATTTACAAAAGCTTGTTTCCACTTCTCTTTTCATATTTTATTCTTTTTTCTTCCTTCCCTTCCATCTCCTTTCCATTTAAATATTTTCTTCCTACTTTACAGCATCATTCATTTCAGTCCTTATACACCTTTTTGGTTTCTGATACAAGAGAAATATTGTGATTTTTTAAAAATGTGTGTCCAATTATTTCAGTCTCAAAGTACATATTTTTACCTAAAACTGTCTCAATTTTATTTCTCTTCATGGCAGTGTTGTACTCCATGGTATGTGAAAGCCACATTTTCTTTATCCATTTATTCACTGATAGGCATCTGGTATCTTCCTTATCTTCTCTAAGATTTAACCATTATAAATTGTGTTGCTATAAATATGACTATGCATATATCACTGTGGTATGATGCTTTTAACTCTTTCAGGAAGATACAGGAAAGCGAACAGCTGGGTCAAATAAAATCTCTAGTTTTAGTTTTCTGAGACATCTCCATACTGATTTCCACATTGGTTGTGCCAATTTATACTCTCACCAATGGTTTTCTCCACAGGTTCACCAGCATTTGTTATCAAATGATTTCTTAAGGATAACCATTCTAAGTGAGAAGCAATCTCAGTGTTGTTTGAATTTGCATTTGTCAAAGAACCACTAATACTGAACAGTTTTTCATGTATTTTTCTGCTGTCTGTACTTCTTCATATGAGAACTATCTATTTATTTCAGATACCCAGGAGATTAGTCTAGCTTGCTTACTCTAAACCTAAAATATCTGTTTTCCTTATCAAGTCAATAAGTATGTCAGTCATTTCTTTTATTCTAGAGCTAGAGGAGGGTCTGGGAGGACTTACGGGAACAAGTAGAATGAGAAACAGAGTATTGGCACTTGATTACTTTCATCACCTCTAGGGGACCAAGCCATTTTCCTCAGGGACAAGTCAGATCTTGTAGGTAGGGTAGGGCAAAAGCTGACCTCCAAAATTAAAGGCTTTTCTGATCAAAAATATATATACCTGATTAAGAATATGAAAGTTTGACAGTCTCCCTAATACTGCATCATAGAGCTATAAACTGAAATAATTCATACACTAAGGAATTTTTAAAAGACAGAGACAATTTCATTTGAACACTGGAAAGAGAGTACTATTAACATTAGCAATGTAAGAAATTAAGACACTACTTCTAATTAGAGACTTTTGACACAATTCAATTGAAATTTATCTAAAATACAGAAACGTCAGTACAGAATAAGTCAAAGGTACAAATAAGTCACACCTTTCAATAGACTATCTTCTACCTGCCAAATAAAAATTTTTGCTATTTTCAATTAGATGAATTACTACAGAAAGAAAAGTATAATGTCTAAAGAGAAATCCTTATAAGTCTTTTTGAAGCAGAGGGCACAGTGCTAACTGAAAACTCCATATGCATCCACATTTCTTCAAAAGTTCTTGTTGTCCTAACCAAAGGCTAAGAGGTGTCACTTCTTGTCACAGTATTAAAGGCTAGATTGAGTTCACCCTGGAAACTGGCAGTGAGAGGAGAACTGTCTGGATCCTGGAGTAACCCCTGGAAAAGGCATTATGCCACAGAGTCCACTAGACTCAATGGATTTTAACCAAGAAGCCTCTAAGATTTCCCAGGTTTTCTGTTACCTCAGCACAGATTAGGTTTAATCCTGGCTTGTACACCTTCTCAGAAAATTAATAATCCACACTGAAAAGCCTAAACATAGTTTCACTGACTCAAAGAAATTAGAATAGTAAAGAAAATGAACTTTGAAAGAATGTATGTGAATAATTATCATTGCATTTCAAAGATAAACTATATTATCTATACTATGTAATACAATGATATTAAAAGCCTCGAGAAAAGTGACCTAATTAACCAAGTTTGTGAGTATCAGCAAAGAAGACACAAAGAGCAGGTATTTTTAAAAATGGTAATTTCTAGTTTTAAAATGGCAGTTTGACACAAGTATTTTTCCCATGTTACCCAGAGAGCATACAAAAGAAAGAAGGTAGGGATTAAGTCTGAAATTTTCATTTACAGAGAAACTGAGAGATATAATCTATATCCTCAAATATTGCCTAAGTTTGAACGAAGCTGTCAAACCAGTCCAGAATGGGAGCAACATAAATTACAGTAGAAGCCACAATCTTAGTGCAAGGCCAGCTCAAACAATTTAGAACTTCAACAACACCATCAACATGCTTCCTTAAATGATAACTGGACATGTTACAAAAGCTTTGGATCTGGAAGGTCGAACAAAGACTGAGCAAAAGCTACAATATTCAGTAGGAAGGCAGAATAAAGAGTATACCCTAGAGCAAAAAAAATCAAACGCAATGGAAAATACACCCTTAGGAAAGGAACCTATCAATAATACAAGCCAAGAAAATTCATTACACAGAAAATGGGTGAGTAAAACATATAAAGGTACTAATTTTTTTTAAATTAAAAAAATTAAAAGAATTCCTCAAAACCTACTGAAGTTTACCAGGAAAAGCTTGTTATGAAATACATGAAAATTCTAGGCAAACAGTTTGCCATGATGTCTTTTAAAACTAAAGGAACTACAGGAAGAGATGAGGAAAAAAGCATTAGGGGAAACAGACTGCACATAACTGGAGTGATGAAGGTAGCCAAAACACAGAACAGTACTTACATATTTCAGAACAAAAATCAAGAAAATGCCCTCAAAAAAAAATTTTTTTTTTCTTTGGTGTTACTGGACATTGAACTCAGGCCCTTTTGCTTCCAAGGTCGGTGCTGTACCACTTGAGCTAAATTCCCAGCTACTCAAAATTTTTAATATAAAACTCAAAGGGCACTGAGAATAACTTAGAATGATCAACACCACAGAATATTATTATTCTAGGAAACTTAATGGATTTTGGATCAATTAAATAACCATTTGGTCAACCACATTAATAACTAAGGCAATTTTAAGGGTCCAAAGAAATTAACAACAAAAAGGCCAGCCTCAGATTTCTGCACCCTAACACCAAATGCCAAACAACAATCAGATAATTTCTATAAACTATCTAAGGTTTAAAAACAATGAAACATCAATTGGATCTTTAAATGTGGGGGAGGGTCTAATTTTTTTCCCCACATTGTACATTGTCTTTTTGCTCTGCTGGTCATTTCTCTTGCTGAGCAAAGCTTTTTAATAACTGAAGTGGCAACTGTTGATTCTGCTAGTTCCCATGCTACTAAGGTTCTGTTCATAAGGCCTTTCTCTATGCCAATGTCTCCAAGAGTTTACCTAACCTATCTTCTAGCAGATTTAGCTTTTCTGTTCTAATATTTAGATCTTTCATCCACTTCAGTTTCATTTTAGTGTATGGTGAAAGATATTGGTGAGTTTTAATCTTTGGCAGGGTGAAGCCTGGTTTTTCTAGCACCGTTTATTTATTTTTATTTTTTTTTTTTTTGAGACAGGGTCTCGCGTTGTAGTTCAGGCTGGCCCTGAGCTCACTATGGAGCCCAGGCAAGCCGCCGCGAACTCAGCAATCCTCCTGTCTCTGCCTCCCGATCTAGCACCATTTATTAAAGAGGATATCTTTCCTCTATGGAGGGTATTTAGCTCCTTTGTCAAAGATGAAGTGGCTTAGTATGTCTGGAGTTGTTTCTGCATCTTCTGGTCTATTCCATTGATCCTCAGGTCTGTTTCTTTATCAGTACCATGCTGTTTTTATCACAGTGGCTTTGCAGTATAGTTTCAAGTTGAGGACTGTGATACCCCACTGCCATGTCCTTGCTTCTTAGAATTGCTTTTGTTTTTTTATGTCTCTTCTGGTTCCAGATGAGTTTTTGGATTATTTTCTCTAGTTCTGTGAAATATGTTGCTAGGATTTCAAATAGGATTGTATTAAATCTATATAGCAGTTTTGGCAGTATGGCCTTTTGACAATATTGGTTCTCCCTACCCAGGCACAAGGGATTTCTAGCCATTTTCTGATATCCTCTTTGTTCTTGTTTAGAGTGCTGGTCTTTTACCTCCTTTGTTAGATGGATTCCTAGATATTACACTTCTTTAGATGCCAGTGTAAAAGGAATTGTTACCCCAATTTCTCTCTCAGTGAGTCTGTTGTTTGTGTATAGGCTTGTTTTGTTTTGTTTTTGTTTTCTGCATTACCAGGGATTGAACTTAGGACCTTGTCTTGCCAGGCAGGTGCAGTACTACTGAACTACACCTCTAGCTGTTTGTGTATGGGAATGCAAACTGATTTTTGAGTGTTGAATTTATATATATGCTATTCTACTGAATCTGGCAATTAAAGCCAAGCAGTCTCTTGGCTGAATTTTTGGGATGTTCTATATAGAGTATCATGTCATCCCCAAATAGTGACAGCTTAACCTCTTCCTTTCCTATCTTTATTCCTTTCCTTTTTCTTGTCCAATTGCTGTGGCTGTTTCCAGAACTATATTGAACAGGAGTGGTGAAAGTGGGCATCTGAAACAAACACATTTTTTAGATGAAGACGTAAAAGCAGCAAAGAAACATATGAGAATATGTTCCACATCACTGGTCATTCAAGAGATGAGATGAAAACACTGAGATTTCATGTTACTCCAGAAAGAATGGCTACTATCAAAAGAACCTAATAAATGCTGGTGGGGGTATGGGTAGAAAGGAACCTTTCTCTCTCCACTGTTGGTGGAAATATAAACTGGTGCAACAACTGCGGATATCAATGTGGAGATTCCTCAAAAAACTAGGATCAAAGGTCCCAATTTGACCCTGCTGTTTCCCTACTGGGTATATTCACAGAATAATTAAAAGCATCACACCACAGTGACACGTGTGCATCCATGTTTATAGCAACACATGTTACAATAGCTAAATCTTGCAAACAGCCCAAATGCCCATCAACTGGAGATTGGATAAAGATTAAGTGATTTTTTAAAAATAAAATAGAGTATTAGTCATAAATGATAAATTAGAGACATTTATAGCTAAATGGATGCCCTTTGAGGCCATACTCGTAAGTAAAATAAATAGGACACAAGTGTGTAAATATCATATTGTTTCTCTAATGTGAAAAAATGAAGGTGTAGGGGCCGGAGGGTTAGCTCAGTGGTTTCGGTGCCTGCCTCGCAAGCGCAAGGTCCTGAGTTCGATCCCCAGTAACCACATATAATGCTGGGCGTGGAGACACGCCCACCAACAATCAATACTGCATACCACAATGCTGGACTTGGTGGCTCACGCCTGTAATCCCAGCACTCAGGAGGCAGAGACAGGAGGATTGCTGAGTTCGCGGTGGCTTGCCTGGGCACCATAGTGAGCTCAGGCCAGCCTGAACTACAAAGTGAGACCCTGTCTCAAAAAAAAAAAAAAAATTGAAGGTGTAAATGAGGTACAAATGATGACAGGTGCTATGACATAGGAAGAGAATGCTCAAAAGGAAAGGGTAACTGGAGATAGGAACACAAAAAAGGAAAGAAAAAAATTGATGGTAAAGGGGAAAAAACAAATAATGCTTATGTATATAGGGGTTTTGGTGGTTGAAGGAAGGGCAGGAAGAATAAGAATCAAGATATATCATCCTGCCGGGCGTGGTGGCTCACGCCTGTAATCCCAGCACTTGGGAGGCAGAGACAGGAGGATTGCTGAGTTGGAGGCTTGCCTGGACTACATAGTGAGCTCAGAGCCAGCCTGAACTACAAAGCGAGACCCTGTCTCAAAAAAAAAGATATATCATCTACAGATACAAATTTTCAATGAGGAATGTGATCATAATGTATTCCTAAAATGTACCTATAAATTCAATTTATTAAAAAAAAGTTAAATCTTGGGCCAGAGGATTAGCTCAGTGGTTCTGGCACTGGCCTTGCAAGCACAAGGTCCTGAGTTCGATCCCTGGTAACGACATACAGTGCTGGGCATGGTGACTCACGCCCACCAGCCATCAATACCACATACCACAGTGCTGGGCGTGGTGGGTCACACCTGTAATCCCAGCACTGGGGAGGCAGAGGCAGGAGGATTGCAGAGTTCGAGGCTTGCCTGGGCTACATAGTGAGCTCAGGGCCAGCCTGAACTACAATGCGAGACCCTGTCTCAAAAAAAAAAAAAAAAAAAAGAAGCAGGAGCCATAGATCCTATAACCAGCCAAAACCTGTTGCTGAATAAAAAGGCACTAAACATAGTTTTCTGAAAACAGAACATAAATAATATTTTTTTTTCCAAGGACTCTCCTTGAGAAAAGTGAAATGATGATTTCCAGCAAACCAATAAATACCTGGAAAGACTATCACAAAGGATTGGCAGGGAGTGCTGGGTATTCTAAACTTTAGAAGTACAATAAAAGTTCCGGTGTGTTAGCTCAGTGGTTCCGGCGCCTGCCTTGCAAGCGGAAGGTCCTGAGTTCGATTCCCGGTAAGCACATACAATGCTGGGCGTGGAGACTCACGCCCACCAGCAATCAATGCCAGGCGTGGTGGCTCACGACTGTAATCCCGGCACTCGGGAGGCAGAGACAGGAGGATCGCTGAGTTGGAGGCTTGCCTGGACTACATAGTGAGCTCAGAGCCAGCCTGAACTACAAAGTGAGACCCTGTCTCAAAAAAAAGAAGAAAAAAAAAAAGAAGTACAATAAAAACGAATCTAGGATTGTAGTTCAGTGGCAGTGTGCCTAGCAGGCTGGAGGGCCTGGACTCAATCACAAGCATGTGCACCTGCAAATATACATGCATAGACACATATGCATAACCATAGAGATGAAAACATCACTGGAAATGAGAGCAACAAAGCCAAATATAAATATTTTATTCTTTATCAGGGTCTGTTATCAACATAGAAATAAAATAGTGAGAAGGGAAAAGATCATAGTCAAAAAAGTGTGCAGATTGCTTCCTTCTGATGCTGGAAGTTAAATATCACATAAAGCTAACAAATCAAACAATCCAAAAATAAGCATATATAATAGTATAAAAGAGAAAAAGGGGAAGAAAGTATTATTAACTAATAGCAGATGGTATATGTGCTGCCGAAGCGAGCACAACTAATAGCAGATGGTGAGGAAAGGGAGAAAAACAAACATAAAGTGATCTAATCCCTGTCCCTGTTCATGGCAGAAAATAAGAGAGTATCTTAAATGGTCCCTAAGTAAAGCTATATTCATAAAGATAAATGCGGTAACAAAATTACAGCTCTTAAATTCAGAAAGTAAACATATTCATGCACACACTAGAAACAAAAATACAGGACCTGGGGATGCACCTCAGTGGTACAGTATTTACTTATCACACACAAGGTTCTGGGTTAGATTCCCAGCACTGAAAAAACAAAAACATACCATATCACAAAACTAAAAAAATAAAACCAAGTAAAAAAAAATTAATAATAATGCAACAGAATCAAGCCTATCATAAGGAAACTAACTTACTTTTTAAAGAAACATTTTCAAAATGAATTGTCAAGTAAAATTTGACTCAGTAATGCACAAAAGACTCAAATGAAGTGATTTTGAAAAGTTAAATATAAAAGAAAGGGCAGCCGGGCATGGTGGCTCACGCCTGTAATCCCAGCACTCGGGAGGCAGAGGCAGGCAGATTGCTGAGTTCGAGGCTTGCCTGGGCTACACAGTGAGCTCAGAGCCAGCCTGAACTACAAAGCGAGACCCTGTCTCAAAAAACAAAAAAAAAACAACAAAAAAAAAAGAAAGGGCAAAGATATACCAGACAAAATGAAAACAAAAAAGAAAGCAGAATTTAAAATCATAACACCAGATAATGTTGAATTCAGGCCTCCAAGTATTAAATTAGAGCAAAAGTGCACTTTATAATGATAAAGGTGCAATTTGAAATGAAGATGCAAGCTCCATCAACACTACAACAGTAATAAACTGATAGGTGAATTCATAGTAGTGACAAGTAGAAAGGAAATACATCTACAGGAATCTTTAATTCATCTTTTTTTGCCCCACGACCCCTGGGCAAGTAGACCAAAAAAGGTTAAAAATGGAGGAAGATCTTAATAAAATAGCTATTTAAGAGCTGTGAGTACAGTTCAGTTTATAGAGTACTTGCCTAGAATGTGTGAGGCTGTAGGTTCAATCTCCAGTGCACGCACACACATATATACATACACAAATAAACAAACAAAAAACAGTTATTTAATAACGTAAACCTGATCAACACATTCAACTCTGCACAATTAAAATGTGCCTTTTTACATGCCAGTATAAAGTTCATAAATACTGACTATAGAATAGGCCACAAAGGAAATTGTGAAAAAATTTTCAAATAGAAAAACATTTTCCAAACTCATTGTAATACTATTACGAATTGTTAACAAAATCACAAAAAGAAATCTCCTCACTACCTGAAAATCACAAAATTCTAGTAACGTCTTAGGTCACAAAGGATATAAAACTGAAACAACAGAATTTCTGGAATATAAGAAATTGTATGTCAGAACTGGGAAACATGGCTAAAACCATGTTCAAAGCACAAGACACAGATGAAATACCAGAAAAGGAACAAAATAAATGAAAGAAACTAAAAAGAAGAACTCAATAAAATGGTAAAAATATTGAGTGAGAAAATATTAAGAATAAATAATAAATCTAAAAGCTGGCTTTTTGGTAGAAACTAAAAAGCATTAGTTAAGGAAAGATAAGAAAAGGAAAGTACAAATATTGGATTGTTTATAATAGCAGTAATGGCAAAATACTGGAAAGTCTGAAGTAGTTAAACATATTACAATAAGGAAAAGAATCTCTGTTGCTTTAAAAGAAAGAACAAGGGAAACCTTTATGTATGTATAGATGAAAAGATATACATAATAATTTGTCCTTTGTATAAAAAACAGAAAATAAAGATCTATCCTCATACTTTCTCTTACATAAAAAAGAACTTGAAAGGATATATAAGAATCAAGACAGTGGTTTCCCATTGAGAAGACTGACAACTGGGTGGATGGGGAGGGAATAGGAAGGCTATTTTTTACTACATAATACATACTTCTGGGTTTTAAGCTATGTGTATGTATTATTTACTTTTTAAATTATATATAACAAACATTAATTCATCAAATATTTTTATATATGTCCTATGCTTAAAAGTACATTCAGGTGTTACAGATGGAGAGAATTAAAAGATCTAGTCCACTTTCCTAAAGAGCTGATGGTTTTCAGTCTAGTAGTAAATACAGGCAGCAAACCAACAAGTGGAAAATGATATGGCTATTTCTTCACATGAAGATGCTGGAAAAGCCATAAAAAACACCAATATTTGCATAAGAAAAATATTATTCAATGATAGTTCCTGCGCTAAGATTTAAACTACAGGTGACTTACAGATTTTCCATGGAAAAAAAAAGGACATCCCAGATGTCTAACTAATTCCTTTTTCAGGACTCAGATTAGTCCTTTTTCCAGGCACCATTCTCTTACTCCACATATTAAATCACTAGGCTTCACTTCTTCTACACTTGAAAGCATGCTGTTCTTCTCAGTAACATATTTAGAATTACTCATCCTATTTTTTTTTCAGTTTTTTTGAATCAGGGTCTTAATTTGTATAGTTCAGGCTGACCCTAAACTCACTGTATAACCCAGGTTAGCCTTGAACTCATAGCAATCTTCCAGCCTCTGCCTCCAGAGTACTGGGATTACAAGCATGAGCTACCACACCTGGCCATCCTCTCTAAATTTTAAGCTATGCGAGTATAAGAAATGAGTCAATCTTGCTTACTTTATACTTTAGCTCCAGTGTCAATCACAGGGTACAGCAGATCCCTAATGAATTATCTAATTAATGGATTTCAGAACATAATTTTTCTAAGTCATTAGACTAGACTGATTACAATGAACATAAAGTTATTACATTTATATGGATCAGGGGTGTAAGACTGGGGTCTGTTTCTCACAGTTCCAGACTGTATGCATTTTTAATATTTCCATCTTTTAAAATAATTTATCTATGAATCCATAACTCATATCCTACTACCTTCTACTCTACGTTTCTAGCAGATTTCAACCATGATGAATGTTCTAAGCCTGAGCTAAGCAGATAATTTCCATTACTGAAGATATGACTGGCATAAGCCAAATAATTTTCTTATGACAATTTTTGAGGCTTACTTATTTATCTATTCATTCATTGATTCACTCTTGTATTTATTTTTAAGGTATGGTAGACGTGAGTATACAGGGAAAGATGATCTACTAAAACAGTATTGCATAGTTTCTTCCATTAACCAAGCTACCTGACTTATTCCAACACATTTACTAAAAATAAGCCTAATAATTGCAGTAATAGGACTTCATTCAAATAAAAACAGCTGAAAAAAGTGAAAGTAAACACCGTCCTATACAGTTAAATTACTTGAAAATTACCAGTCAATACATAATCTCAATTACATAATTCTTAAGGATAATTATCTATTCAGTATATTAACATTCCCTCTCCTTTCCTCCATTGAAATGAATGAGCAATGCTCACATTAATGCTGGTAAGAGATTTTTTAAAAAGGGATTTGGGCCGGGCGTGGTGGCTCACACCTGTAATCCCAGTACTCGGGAGGCAGAGACAGGAG
>PVIC010043848.1:0-15249 GCA_004025085.1 Thryonomys swinderianus
AAAACCTGGTCCCAGGTAACTGTTAGGAATAGCTTGTTAGGATGTGTTGGACACCCTGCCTATCAGATGGTCTCTAGCAATCCCCATCTGTATTCCATAGGCAGCTGTATCATCTTTTCATGATGTTCACTACATCTGACATCCCATTTGTTCTACTTGCCTACTTGTTAAGCTGTGTGTGCAACTGAGGGAGGGAGCCACCTTTGTTTTCTCTCGATCTGTATTGTTTTAAAAGTGTCTCACTGGAAATATCCATATACTTATTAAATGAGCAAATAAACACACATCAAGACGTAAGTATCAGTGGGCTCAGCTCCAAGATAGGCTTCAGACTGTACCTTCTCAGAAGTACTGTCGAGTTCTCAAGTACAAATGTGGAAACTAAACCATATAAAGGCACAAGAAGAAAGGGCTAAGCATTCATCAGCATTTCATAGAAAAATTCAATCCACTCACTGGCTCAACAGGAGAAGAAAGACACATTGCAACATCTGCTCTTGGTCTCCCTCAGCTTTTCAACACTTGAAAGCTCAATTACCATAAAATCTAAGATGGAAAATCTATTTCAGTATAACAGGCAAAACCCCTCGTGAGAGATTTATAAACTGCAAACTCAACAGGAACAATGGATGGAACAGCAATTATATCATGAAAGAACAGCTTGATCTGTGGATTACATGGAGCCCAAAATTTTATCCCCAAGCAGAAGGAAAAAGTACAGTGCCTATTCTTGGTAACAGGAAATACAAGGACCTCAGCAAGGCAGAAACGAAGGCTGTGACTTGGAATAAGGGACTCAGCGTGTCACTCTGGTGGAGTTGAGTGACTTAGTGACCTAATATATCTGTTCATGATTCTACTCATCTGGTTCGCAAAAGTAAAATTACTTTTAAATGAGAACTGCAATGCTTTAGATGTTTCTCTCACTAAACGATCAAAATGTTTAAATATACATGCACACATATATACACATATATGTGTACATATGGACATACAGGCACGCACACAGTATATGTACTCAAGAGCATTTACCTGCCAGTTTGGCCAATCACATTCCATCAAATTCAGAGCTGTGGTACACCACTGTATTGCTAATCACAGTTATTTAACACAAAGTTTGGGCATTGGCCTTGGATCACAGAGGATCTCATGCGATCCCATGTATGTATGAATCTCATGCATGTAAGTATGCATGTATGTAGGGATCTCCTGTGGCCATGAAAGCACAAACAGAACTTGTGTGGCTGACTACAAAATTTATGCCAAACAGGCAAATTAAAATCAAATACGCTTTCTGGCTAGCACCCATTACATAAATGCTTTTCAAATAAACAGGTAAGGAATAAAAGTATTTTCTTCTGCTCCTCAGGCAACGATTTAGGAGGGCGGCTGTAGGATCTCACTGTTCTGTAGCAGACCTCCTCGCGTGTGCCTGGGAGCTCAGGTCAGGGCCACCTGTCTGGCAGGGCTGCTGTCTGGCAGCGAGAACTAAACTCTGAACTCGGAGTGTCTCTACTATCTCCTCATTCCCACCCCTTCTAAGATGGAAATGTCTTCCAAGAGTTATTAGAATAAACAGCAACACTTTCATCTGGATGGTAAGGGCCTTATGTGGTCCATTTCATTCTGTCACATGTCTTCCCTTGTTTCCTGTTCTTAGCTACACTGGCCCTCTGAAATGTGACTTGCTTCCTTTCTCCATAAGCCCTTCATCCATGCTTTTTCCTAATCCCAAAAATCTCCTTCCACCTCATCCCCTGGTTAAATCCCAACTTAAGCATTTTTCTAAGAGCAACTCACTCTATCACAGACCCTGCCTTCCTGCTTAACACTTTTTGCTTTATTTGTGAGAGGAAATGGAAGGCCCATCTGGGAGGGGTCCTATCTGGTCGTTCCCCTGGCTGTATTCCAGAACTTGGTACAACTATGGGGTATGCGGTAAGCTTTTAAGGATTTGGGGAAAAATGGGAGGAGTGGGTGAAACATTTGACTCACATATTCAGGGTTCTGGCACGGTTTGGAAAGGAGCTGGACTTTTACGAAAAAAATCACTTAAGAGACAGACATGCAGAAAAAAGAACCACGATGAAATTGTCACCTTATCTTCCTCAGGGGCTAAATACTGCCCTCACTACCTCCATGGCAAATCTGTATGCATATTTCCTGGACTGCTTGCTCATTCTCCCATCTTCTTGGGGCTCTTCTCTCTTTTGTAAAGCATTTTTCTCTTCTCTCTCTTCCTTGTCGTGCTTATTATTTTATTTGATTTTGACTATCGGATTAGGGACAACAGGTTGTTCTTTGCTGATTTTGTGTCAGTCAGAATGATTTGTTCCACCTAGAATCCCACATCCTTTATGTCAACCCTTTTCCTCATTTTCTCTCTGTTTGAAACTAATTTAAATTCTTTGAAAAATGAAAACTGTCCACCTCCACATCATAGGAGGGCTGAATTTGCACTGCACCACTCCCCAACAGTGGGCCGCGCAGGAGAAACAATACTGTGGCAGCAACGCTACAGCACCTACCAAGGCACTGCCCATTCCAGCCTCGGAACCCTTCTGTGCAGGGGACGCAGTGGTAAGAGCCGGGAGAATTCACACACTGCTCATCCGGACACGTACTTGGAGTCAAACATTCATCAATGTCTGCAAAACACAAACAGCTAGGCCGTGAATATTTTATCAGAACACCAAGGTGAAATTCCATTTTTGTAGGGAAAAGCATGTTACAGAGGTATTTTTAGTACAATACTTGGGTGAGACGTGCGGTTTAGACTAAAACAAATGACAATGACGTGTGATCAGGTGTACCTGCATTAAAGTACTTACACACACTCCAAGGCAGAACTTGGCCTCAATCCTTCAAGTGGCAAAGCCAGCTTTACCGTGCAATATATAGGATTCACCTCTGGGAGCTGGCAGCTCCTCTGAGGCACTTTCTGGACGTAGCACTTTCAGGTCACAGCACAGCTTGCCAGAGCGCAATACAAGGCGTGAGCGGCAGTGTGATGGGGCTGCACGTGCCCTGATGGAAGCTTTTCCTTCAGACACTGGATGCGCTAAGACAGCAGTGGTGAACCCATGGCACACTCTCCATTCTCACGCAAAGCTCTAGAAGGTTCCCCATTGCTGTTCCAGGGAAACTCTCGCTTTGCTTGTATGGACTAAATGCACTCTAGCTTTCAATAATTTAAAACTGTCAAATGACTGGAATTCCTTGGAAGTGGAAAAAAAAAACTACCATATACTTGCAAGATTTTCCAGGAAATATGGTGATATGTTCACGTGTGGTGCTATCTGCTAAAAACATGCCTTAATTTTCACGGCTAAGTGAAGTTATTAATTATTAATTTTTCTAGTACTGGGAGAAAAAAATTGCCCTGGATATGGCTATGGCATAGCTAACTACTAAAATAACTTTAGAGTTATTTTTAAAAAAGGACTGATGAAAACAAAATGACGGAAGTATATGCTATAGGAAGGAATTCAATGGCTTAACAATGGGTAGAAGAAGTTCTTCTTTCTGGAGACGGATTTTACATTCAAGTGCATAGCTTCAACATTCAAATATCCTGATCCAAAAATGTACAGCGTACAGTACCTCTAAATATATTTAACTTATAAACAGATTTTGAGAACAAGGGCTGAAAAGCTAAAGCGAAAAAATACATAACTGGTTCACTAAATAACTGGGAATGTGTGATGTCTCTGTCGCAGCAAATTCTTAAAACTTCTCTCTCTCCAAACCACCGCACATTTGTGAAAAGATGCTTCAAGTCCACAGTTGAGTGTGATATTAACAAAAGAACCATCAGGTTATTTGTGTTGCAACTTTTTTCTATCAGTGAAAAATTCCTGCCAAGACACAATGACACACAGTCTTTCTCTCTCTTAAGGTCAGATGTTCTGGGACTTTTTGTTCTACAAAAACGATGATGCTTGCCAGTTTCATTTTCCAAACAGCATTACACTCTCTTTTGGATGAGATTTTTTTTTTTAATAGAAACATAATGGCTATGTCAGAGAATGTCACTGAGATTGGCTGGTCCAATAAATAAGGGGCAATGTTGAACATCGTAAGGCAACATTCCCGAATCTCCTGCTGCGCTTCGTGCTATCCACTAGCGCCCTCCATAAATTAGAGGGTACCTGCCTTGTAACACTTTAACAGAACACAGCGAGGATGAATGAGATAATGTCTGTAAACTACAAAAGGTCCCTTGGAGACTGGTGCTGTTTGAAAGCAGCTTCGTTAGTGACAGCTGAGAAAATCTGTCATGAGCCAGAAGCCCAGGGACCTTTGGTTCTGGTCCACAACAGAATTAGAAAACAGCTTCATTGTTTGGCTCCTTCTTCTTTTCAAGTCTTTTCATGGGGACAGAATGATCTATTATTTACTCGGGGAGTCTGGTAATATTTCTGTTAAATAATTACCGTACATTGAGTATTACTGAATAGTCAATCAGCTTTCAATTCAATTACATCATTTTCACATTTTGTGTCTACTTCTTTCTTTCTCTATGGCTTAAATGCCCTCTCTCTCCTTTCTGCGGACAACTGTGAAACTTGAGTGCATATCTGACTTCAGGAGTGGTTGCTGCTTTGCACATAAAGCTTGTCAAAGAAATTCATCCCTCATTTGTTTTTTCTTTTAGCATACTCCATAGTTAGAGGGAACTGAGAGACTGGGCACAGGTCAAAGAGCCAGGGAGGAGAGGTTTAAATTAATTAAACGCTGAAAATTAATGGAGTGACGGGGGGGCATTCCAGAAAACACCATGCGTGTCTATACTCAGGACAAGTTCACTTCAAGGCTCCCACTTGACAGGTGATACACTGAGTTTCAAAAGTGCGAACTAACTGGCTCAGGTCTCAGAGTTACTGTGGTGACTGACTGTGCTGAGCTAATTCCAGTCCTCACTCTTTCCCATTCCTGGGCCGCCTCTCTGTAAAGAGAGTGAATTCCCTGGGGTAGGGTGTGTAGACCCTTCAGTGCCTGTCCCAGAGCCCCTCTTCCTTTGGGGAACAGGTTTGCATTTTTGGATCGGCACTCATCAGAGATCTAGTAATACAACAAGTTTCTCTCTTCCTAGATAAGAACCCAAGGGGCGGAGGCCAGAAGCAAGCAGGAGAGCCAGGTGTGAGCTGCCACAAAAGGTCTAATTAGCCCTGACTCCAAGTCAGGTCACTGTGGAGAAAACTGACGTGCTGAAGTCAGGGGGCGGCTGACGCAGACGGATGCGTCCACCTGTCCGGCCCTAGCGCTGGGAGCCCCGCCACACCGGACAGAGGCGGGCCGGCCGGCCTCCAGGACCCAGCACCACACCTCTCTCCAAGCTCTGCAAACGCCGGTCCGGAGAACCCTGTCCAGGTAAGGATGAAAGCAGCAGCAGCAGCTTAAGGATTTCCTCAGGAAAAACAAACAAACAAACAAAAAACCCCGCCATGATTTCAAAAAGAGTATGTGTGTGTCAACTGAACGCTTCCATGAGCAGAAATTTTAACTGGAAAATAATTCTGGAGGGGGCGCTCAACACTCCCAAAGCATTTTTCTAATAAGCACAAAGTCCCAGCGCCTGGAGACTAATGACATTTTATCTAGCGTGGCTGGAAACTGAGCCCTGGTCAGTCAGGGAGTCTCAGAATGGCCGCAAAGGAGGCAGCAGGGACCAAGGAATGCACCTAGGTGAAAAGGTCAAAAACAGAAAAATCAGCACTGGTAACACCTGCGATATGTTTCCAGATGAACCAGCCAGACATTCTAATTAAGTCTGGGTTTGCACTAGGATACTTTGTAATTAATTGTTCTAAAGTGACCTCACTCCAAATACCAGGGAAGGCAGATACTGAGGTGAAAAACAATGAGAACAGCAAGAAAGAAAATAACCCAGACAGAGCCACAGGAGCTGGGAGCCTGCAGAGCGGGAGGAGCTGCTCGCCAGCCCCGGGGCGGACCGCGCCCTGACCCAGCCAGCCCCGGGGCGGACCCCGCCCTGACCCACACCGCTCTTGCGCTCAGCTTGGGCAGGGGCTGGGGGTCCTCTGCCTCGAGGCCGACTTACCCTCACAGCGGCCTCGGCGGGTCATGCGGTAGCCACTGTCGCAGTACTCACACCGGAAGGCGCCCACGGTGTTGACGCAGTGCCCCTCGCCACACGCATCCGGCCGCAGGCACTCGTCCACATCTGCCCCGAGCAGAACACACTGTCAGGGCCGATTGTCCAAAACACCATGTCATACCCCTCCGTGCGCAGTTCAAATGAAATAAAAAAAGTAACCGGTTTCTATTATCATCCCTTTGACTTGTCGTGTCCCAAATCACACTGTTTAACACGTCTCCGATACATCTTTCAATATGGTGGGGGTAAAAAGCCTATTTTTTATCTCCCGGTGCCTAGCAGACTGCTATGCAGTAGCAGGTATTTAATGAAAAGTCCAGGTTATCTGATTAAGCATGGGCCATAATGAGGAGCTCGGGAACCTAAAACCCCAGGTCTGGACATGTACATATCAAAAACAGCCCCATTACCTATGCAGTTCGTGCCCTCCTCACTGGCCATGAAGCCTGCTGAGCAAATACACAGGAAACTGCCCTCCGTGTTCTCACAGCGTCCCTGGGAGCAGAGGTGCTGGACCTGACTGCACTCATCAACATCTATTAAAGAGCAAAACAAAAATAAAAACATGGAAAAAGATTAGTGCTGTGCAGCAAGAACTCTGCCTCCTGGTTCTGTTAAAAACAAAACAAAACAGTCAGCACGCCATTCCTGGGAACCACAAGCCTTTGGAACTGACTACAACACTGGAGAGAGACATGGCTTTTCAGCCCAAGTACTTGAAAGGGGCTGAACAGGAAGAGGGAAGCAGCTTGCTGAGTATTGTTTCAAAGGCTGAGACTGCAAACCATAGTGTTAGTACTTCAAAGACACAGATTTCAGGTCAACACAGACAGACCCTAGATAACAGGGGTCACGCCAGCACCAGAATCCACTATCGTGGCAAGTCAGAGACCCCGGCGCTGTGCGTCGGGTGAAGCCCAATGAGGTCATCTCGACTGATCTTCCTGCTTAACGTTTTAGGTTCTAAAGGTGAATTTATACAAAGTCGGCAGCTGGATGACTCCGTTTACATTCCGTGTGTACACACACAAGTCACTCATATTAAACCACACTAGATATGTACCTCTGTTGGTTTATATACTTTGCCAATGTCTTATAACAGAGAGTTTAATTTTCCTTTTTTTAAAAAAAGAAATTAGATTTACAGGTAACACATTAAAATGATTTCTGTATCATATCTTGAGATCCTTTAGAAGTTCATTAATACATTCAGGCCAGCGCAAATGGATCTTCGCTTTAGAAACCTGTTTTGGAAATCAGATCTTAAGTACTTAGGAAAATTCTTTACTGCAACATATATTAACTTGATTTTCTTGACTAGGTTCTTGGGCAGCTACTTCCAAGGCTCTTATTTACTTTACCTAAAAAACTTATGTAAATTGTCCTACCTGTATGTAAATGTATTCTCTTTGGCAAAGTAGATTGCACTGGCAAAGCACTAGAACCCCGTAAGTTTGACAGCCCTTTTTTTGAGGTCCTTTTGCTGTAGCATTTTACCCATGGCACTAATATTTTCTCAAGTTTCTGTTTAAGAAAGCAATGTTCTGTGAGAGTCTTGTGGAGGGTTTCTTACCAACACATTTCCTCTGCTGCTCGCTGAACTTGTAGCCCTCGTAGCATATGCACGTGTACCTCACTGGCAGGTTGATGCAGTGTCCTGCCCCACAGATGTCAGGGTTTACTGTGCACTCATTGATTTCTACAAAAGTAAATAAAGTAATATGAAGAGAACACAGAAATAAACAAAGAATTGCTAGTTGCAAACCATTACTCCTATGTAACAAAAAATAAGTGGCCAACGATGTACTTAAACAAAGCTGACCTCGCAAATCGAGCACAGATTCCTGTGATTACTTTGGACTGATGAGTGCCACTTGGGGTCAGCAAAAGTTCCCAATAAACAGTTTCTAGGATGAACCAGAGTGGGTAGAAACTCAGACAGAAGCCACACTGAAAGTCATAAAGGAAACCAATTTTTAATAAAAACTTTCAGGGTGGCTGACCAGTTTATTTGCAAAGAAGCGACTCTACTTCATTTCAGACGATGGAGTTTGACTTATCATGTCATTTCTCCTGCTATGAAATACAAGATACTTTTCCATTTGCTAGCAGGCAAAAGCTCCACTGCGACAACTACATCCAAACTCCAAGTTTCTTACTAGCCCTCCTCCAAATACCTCTCACTTTTAATGGAAGCAGAACTTCTAGATGAATCTCTTCATTTGCCAAGTTCGATGTGAACCTATTTTTTTTTACACCAGTAAAATGTATCACACTTCTAAATCCCTTCCGTACTCTCCTGCTGATGCCTGTACGGAAACTGTTCCTTTCCTAGGTGTGGGCGGGCAACCTGCGTAAAGCTCACACCACACACATGTGCCACAGAGCCCATTAGAAGGAGCATCAGTACTGAAGGGAGGCCGGACTCACAAACAGCCTTCTGAGACAAGCTGAAACAGATCCTGCTGCCCTTTAAAGCTCTCTAGCACAGGGCAAGCTACTTAGCCATCTACCCTCATTTTCTACAAGTATAAAATGCAGTCACAGCTCCAACTGCAAAGTATCAGAGAGCAAAGAAAAAACCTAAATAATGCATGTAGCCTAATACCTGCCACATTACTTGGACTTAAAACGTCATTATTCTACTGTTACTGGTGTTCACATTGAAGTCATTTACGAATCTATAACAAAGAAATAAGTGGCACATCTGTATCAGTGACACCTTGGGCTGTTCTCTCATTGTCATCAAAAAACAAGCCAGCCTTAATGGAGAAGCTGGCATAGCTGAGAGACCAAGGAGCCCCTGGGAGAGAGCAGACAGGTGCCCTGAACATGAGGAGTTTAGAGCACAGTTTTGTTAGAAGGGTCTGAAGTTGGAGTGAGAAAACAGGTGGGCAACTGTCACTAGTAACTCACTATGGATTCTGCAGAAAAGAATGTGAAAAAGTGTTTTACCCCCGATGCACAATGGAAAGGGTCTAAACAGGGGCTGCAATTGCTCTGCAAAACCAAAACCACATTCCTCATTTTTCATAAAGTATTCACTGTATTATGACTCTGCAAGTTATGTGAGACCTAATTGTAAGAGAAATGTACAGAAAGTTGTGCATTTGAAAATTACAGGTATCTCTTGTGAGCCAGTTTAGCCCACTTAACATCAGAAAAATAAATCTATTTAGAGACAATACTCTACCCAATTTCAGAAAAAGAATATCCAAAGGCTAAATATATGGTTGATAAATTAACACAAATGCTTAAATGATCAGCAATAGCACAAAACAATGAACTTTAACAGTTTTTTAGCATTAGTATCTACATACTCATTAACAGGACAATGAAACGTTCATTTATTTAAAAAAGCACAGAAGCAAAAGCTGTCACACAACACATGATCTCAGTTACACTAAAATACAGAAAGTAAGATTGGAAGAAAATGTTTTACTATTTGGGGATTGGTATTTTTTGTTCATATTTTTCTGTATTTTAGAAAACTTGTATGATGAGCATATATTAATATAAACTTTCATAATTGGAAAAACTTTCCTTAAAAATATTTCTATATGGAGCCAGAGAATTAGCTCAGTGATTCTGGCACCTGTCTAGTAAGCGCATGGTCCCTGGTTCAATCCCCGGTAACCACATACAACGATACCGAGCATGGTGACTCACACCCACCAGCAATCAGTACCACACACCACAGTGCCAGGCATGGCACCTCATGCCTATAATCCTAGCACTCAGGAGGCAGAGGCAGGAGGATTGCTGAGTTGGAGGCTTGCCTGGGCTACATAGGGAGCTCAGGGCCAGCCTAAACTACGAGAGACCCTGTCTCAAAAAAAAAAAAAAAATTCTATATGCTACAGAAATCTGAAGATACAAGGTTATCTTTACCAGGCTATACTTTTAGACTCTTAAGATGCTATTCTCTATAGGAATTTCCTCATGAGAAATATACCTGTCTTTTCTATATTATAGGTAATGCTATAAAGATTCCTATTTCTTGGTCTTCTTTGAAATTACTGACTTGCCTATGGACTTTTCCTTGCCATTTTTTTTAAAGTGGGAAAGAGATGTTGGCCTTGTCTATAAAAGAAAATGAATTCAATAGAAGACAAATTAACATATAGTACTTGGGGCCAGGATTCAAAAAAAATTAAAGACTATAGATCTTGGGTTTATAGGAAAGGCTTGATCAGTAATCACTACCTTACTCCCACACACACCAATTTCTTGACTACTTGTCATTCTGCAGGCATAGCTTTTGAATGGAATTTTCACACATGAAGAAGACCTCAGAAAACGTGTGACACTTAATTCAAATGGAATACATTCCTATGCCACAGTTCACTACCATTTATTTATCTATTTTTGAGACAGGGGCTCACTATGGAGACTAAGTGGCCTTGAACTTGCTCTGTGGTCCAGTCGGATCTGAACTCACAATCTTCTCAAATTGGCCCTAAGATAGAATTCTAAGAGTTTTAACTCCTTATTTGCAGGAAATAAAGGACAGTAGCCTTCCCTTCCTAACCAGCACCTTAAACAGAAACTATAAAACTGAAATTGTATTGATGAACAATATTGAAGAATTTTGCTTGATTACCTCTAGTTAAGTATATAGAGATATAGCCTAAAAATGCTGGTTCTGCCTGGCAGGCCATTAAACATATGCACGAAAATGCCACTCTGACACCACTAGAGGGTACTAGGAGACACATCCAGGGAGGAAAGGGGCATTTCTAAAACTTGACTTCTGCGTTGCTTGTCTCGTTTTTTACCTCAGTGATGACTCTAACTCTCAACATTTTGACTGCAGGGGCTCTTTTGTTCATTTATGGCCCAGAAGTTCACTCATCTAGGTAAATACAAAGAGCCAGAGGCCTTCAAAATGCTGTCTTCTATTACTAGTCATCAAAAAGTTAGTGTCACGGTTTATTTTTCCTTAAGAAAATCAATGAACGCGCAGCACTCACATCTTGCAATGTTTACCACCTGTCTGCTCCCATCTCTCCCCAAGCCTCCCCTCTTTTCTTCCCCGGTTTCCATGCTCAAGTACATGGATAGTGTGCAGAAGAGAGTTCCAAGGATCCTATCTTGTTCAGGGAAAGCTTTCTGCTTTTTCTGCTGTAGGACAAAGACAACGCATTTTCTGTTTTTTCTAAGAGTCACTCACACTTAGTCATATGAATCTCTCCCCACATGATGGGTCAGTTTGTGGAGATATAGACACTTTTTGTTTTTTTTAAGTAAACTGTCGATGTAAGCTTGAGATGGGCCCATCTGGTTTTTTCAGGAGTCCTTCATGATACCTCCCCAGAGGGCTCTCGGTTCATGAAAGCTCTACCCTCCCG
The DNA here is from genome assembly GCA_004025085.1 of Thryonomys swinderianus. Classification (NCBI taxonomy): domain Eukaryota; kingdom Metazoa; phylum Chordata; class Mammalia; order Rodentia; family Thryonomyidae; genus Thryonomys; species Thryonomys swinderianus. The sequence continues at coordinate 11,473 of PVIC010043848.1, forward strand.
TACTGTATGTGTCCTCAAACAACTTGCCTTCACTGGGCCAACCACCTAACTCTTTTTCTTTTGTTAGCATTCACTTAGAATTTAGAGAGCCAAATGCTCTCTGTTTATCCCAGCAACAAGGCTAATGATAGATTTAATAGCTTTGTATCATTATTTTCTAAAATGAAACAGAAAAGAAAGCTCTCGGCAAAATGTGAAAAGGAGTATGTTGACCTTTAGCTTGTATCTTTCCTCAAGTGATTAATCCAATGAATGAATGAATACATGAATGAATGCATGTGGAATATGTAAAACAGAATCTGGAAATATTAAAGTGTGATGATTTTACATTTTTTAAAAATTTCATTTTCTTCCAGTATAGATTTTGGAGAATGTAATGACACTAGGAATATGGTTCAGGGACAGACGTTTTGGGGAGGGTCAATTCTGAGCGGTGGAAAAATCAGAGGAGCAAATAGTTGTTTAAATGGTTGGGCTATGATAATTACAGAGGTTTCTGTAAGGCAGTCATGGAAGACAAAGAGTAATTCTTGGCTGGTGCGCAGGGCTAAGGAGCTGGGGGGAGCTGGAGTAAGGCATCAGGTGGGAACCCATGGAAAGGTTCACAAAAATGCTGGGGCCTCCTCACTGCCCCATGATGAGCAGAAATTGTCCCACAACAATTCAAACAGTTGTTTCCACTTTGTAAATATTTGTCAGAGAAATGGAGGTTTGATTTTCCAAACCTCCTAACCTTCAGCTATTAAGACACTACACTAAATCAAGGATTTATACGCTAAAATGTATAATTTATTTGAAAAGAGAATGCCAATAATGTTGCAAGCCACCGAGTCAGCTGTTAAGAGCGGAAAATATCACACTTATTTCCTGCAGATATGCGGCTCACTTTATAATTATTACATGTCAAAGTGTGTCTGGCTAAATCTAAAAAGGCCACTTCCAATCTTGCCATCATAAAGATATCATCACTAAGCAATGTGGAGCTGATTATGTTATTTTAGACTTACTTATTTTATCCCTTTCTTCAAATATGGGTGACAAATAACATTTATTTCCTTTTCATCTTACAAGGGAGATTATACAATGTTCCTGAGAGAATTGATCAGACTGCTGCTTAAATTTATGCCTTTGGGCTTCATAGTAAACCAATGGGAACAGGCACATTCTGATTTCCGTCTGATAGGAAACAGTATTCTTGTGTTAATATAGATCTCTCTTCATAGTGCTGCTCTAAATTTGCTATCATTTCAGTTCCAAGAATCTCTATTAATAGTTTCCTTCCCGTAGCTTCTTTCAAAAAGACTCCTTCTTATTAGGGGAAGAGGAAGTACCTATAAGTACTACATGAGAAAAAGGATTTGCCGTCACTTGTTTCCTGGAAGGAAATATTTGTGCCTCAAACATGTGATGGCGGATGTTACCCTGGCATAACTGCTGGACTCAACTTACACTGTCTTCTAGTAACCTCATCCAGCAGGGCTACTTCCATCTTTTTCAGACAGTTCAGTAGAAGCCTAGGCAGCCGTATCTGTAACCTTGACAGGGCTGCATTTGAATGAGGGAACCGCACTGAGCTGACCAAAAGGAATCTCTACAAAGCTGGTTTGCAAGAGGTGTGTCCAATACAGTCAGCAAAACGAAATCTGTCTTCAACTGGAAAATAAAAATACAGTATTTATTGAAGAAAGAACTAGTGAATTGTACTGTGACACTGCAATTTTTCTTCTTAACAGTGAGGGAAACAGGAGGTCCTTGTCAATCAAGACAGCACACCTCTGCTGGACTACAGCCTCTCACAGACGTGTGTGACAAAAGGGCCGAAGGATAAAGCCACAGATACGGCTGCAGAAGGGACCATAAGAACTTTGGTTGGGCCCATTTTAAAAATCTCTATCATTTCGGGCTGGAGGCTTAGCTCAGTGCTTCCGGTGCCTGCCTCACAAGCGCAAGAACCTGAGTTCGATCCCTGATATCCACATATAATGCTGGGCATGGAGACACGCCCACCAACAATCAACACCGCATACCACAATGATGGGCATGGTGGTTTACGCCTGTCATCCCAGCACTCGGGAGGCAGAGACAGGAGGATTGCTGAGTTCATGGCGGCTTGCCTGGGCACCACAGTGAGCTCAGGGCCAGCCTGAACTACAAAGCGAGACCCTGTCTCCAAAAAGCAAAAAAAAAAAAAAAAAAAAAAAAATCACTATCATTTCAGTACCACTCCAAAAACCTTAGAATGGCTCACATCTCTATAAACTTTACTCAGCTTTAGTTTAAACACCAAAGAGGGGCTGTCACGCTTTTACATGTTTGGCAGGGGGGAGGCACTGAGTCCATAGGGGTCTTGATTCTTCCCGTGAAGTGGCTGAAAAGGCTTCACTAAATCAACGCGGGGCCTCTGCTCTCCAGGTCGCCTGCCATTCCACCTTGGGGGGGAGGTGTTTGTTTGTTTGCTGAAACAGTTTCTCCCTACGTGTTCCAGGCTGGCTTTGAACCACTGCCAGGCATGTGCCACACTATACTCATCTCCTGAGGGGTTTGTAAAGGCATAATTTAAGTCTGCTTGTGCCTAAGAGACACACAATCACATTTTTTTTTTTTCTTTGAGACAGGGTCTCGCTTTGTAGTTCAGGCTGGCCCTGAGCTCACTATGGAGCCCAGGCAAGCCTCGAACTCAGCCATCCTCCTGCCTCTGCTTCCTGAGTGCTGGGAGTATAGGTTTGAGCCACCAGGCTCGGCATTCACAGTCACATTTTTGAGAAATGGTTTATAGTTGAATGTTCATTGGAAGAGCAGCATGTGTTGGAAGATGACCATCCCGAGACTGAAGGCCCCTCTGTCAGTTACTCCTACATCCTGACAGGGCACCCTGAAGGCAGTGAGAATAAGTTAATGTGCTGCTTAGTGACATTTTTTTCTCTTTATTTTATTGACGGAGAAGATTGTATGCACTTACTGAATACATAACAGTGTATTGAGTGTATTTGCCCTGAGGTACGATGGACCAAGCCAACTGTTGTGTGATGCCTCACGGTTATTTTTGTGATAAGAGCATTTAAATTCATTCTCTTAGCATTATCCACAAATACAAAATATTGTTATTAGAAAATTACAACAACAATATACTACACTCTTTTTAACTGGTCATCATGTTGAACAACAGACCTCTAGGATTTATTCCCCCTTCTTCTGACTCTAAACCTATTTGTCCACTTAATAAATGGGAAATACAAAATATCCTAAAAAGCAAAATAATATCTAAAACTTTCAAGACTCCTTTAAAAATAATCACTGTTAATATCTGCTACATTCTCTCCTAGCACTATGTATTACAAACATGTAGTTGATATAATGATCTCTGTATTTTATTTTTTATATCCTTCATCTTAAATATACCCATAATTGGTAGCCATTTCCTAGTAGACTTCAGTAAAAATTCTTCAGAGTCACAGCATGGTGTTCCAAAATGTAGATGAAATGATTATGTACTTCCCTCTTGTTGAATGTATAGATTTAAAATGTATTTTCCTTAATTGTATATTGTGCTGTGATAAGTAATCAAATATATATAAACTAATATCAAATTTGTGGGCATATTATCCCTTAAAAAGCTATCTTAAAATAGGATTACTAGCTGGGTGTGGTGGCTCACACCTGCAATCCCAGCACTCAGGAGGCGGAGATAGGAAGATTGCTGAGTTCAAGGTTTGCCTGGGCTACACAGTGAACTCAGGGCCAGCCTGAGCTACAAAGTGAGACCCTGTCTCAAAAAAC
>PVIC010043849.1:0-15255 GCA_004025085.1 Thryonomys swinderianus
GAGAGAGAGAGAGGGAAAAGAGAGAGAATTATTGTGCTTTAGATCATGAATGTCAAGAATGAGGCCTGCTCCCCTACCTACAGTCATGTGATGCTTTTTGAGATCAGGTCTTGCTATACTATTCTGGCTGGCCTGGAACTCATGATGTAGCCAGGCCTGGCATTAAATTCATAGCAATCCTCTTGTCTCTGGTTCCTAAGTGGTGTTGGTATTACAGGCATGTGCCACCTCATGTGGCTAACAAAGCCTCTAAGAAATAGAGCTTATAAGCCTAATTCAGTGCTGATATTTGATGCTGGGGGTGGGTGGGTTCCCAAAGGAGGCATCACATGGATTCATGAAAGAGCCAGTGCCCCTATGAGATTCACCCCAACTGAGCTGCTGACAAGTCTTGAGCTTATGAAGAAGAAGAGTGGGAGCAGCCCAGCTCTTCCTGACCACCCCCCCCACCATGGTGTTCAGTAATAAGAGGTTGTGAGAGGACACCAGCTGGGACCAGATCCTACTCCACTCTCCCAGGAGAAGTGTTGCAGGAAACCACTCACTCCTTTCCTCTCTCACTTACCCTCCACTGCAGTTATACTCTCTCTCTCTCTCTCTCTCTCTCTCTCTCTCTCTCTCTCTCTCTCTCTCTCTCTCTCTTTCTAACTATCCCCCAGAGCTGTCCAAAACCCAGTCGAGTGTAACTGTGATTTGGTGAGGCACAGCATAGCAGCTTTGATTGCACCACACATTCCAAATTTAACTTCACTCAGGAGCAAGGAAATGAACCTGGACTCAAATGGAAAATCTATAATGTAATTAAACAAGCTCTCATTATCTTGTTTTGTTAATTATCCTAATATTTCTACATTGTTCTCTGATTGGGCTTCTTAATATCTTACTTCAGAATTCAAAGAAAACATGTTTTGCTGGAGCTCTTCTAAATTTGCTAACAAACTGTACTTAAGGTTTTGCATTCCTAAGCTATACCTACTCCCAATCTAAATCCTGGACTATGATCAGTCATAGAGAACAGAGTGACTTTTAGGCTAGAGATTTTGCTCTCAAAGACATTTGTTCAACTAAGAAAATCTATCTGAACTGCCTTTGTGCCTATGGATAATTTATTTGACATTTAAGATGTCAAATATTGCCAAGAACTGTGGTGATCCTGTAAGTTGGGAAAGGAAAGCAAAATAAGGGTAGATTTTTCATTTCCCAGGAGGAAGCAATAGTAGTTCTTAATCTCTGGTCCTCTACTTCTCTTTGCTCGAACCACATGTGCACCAGACAGAGTGCAAGTCACAAAGGAATGCAGCCACCCAAACCGGAGACCTTTAATCATAGTCAGAACTAAAAATAGGAATCTTTTCTATTTTCTCATCTAGTCCTTTATTTAAAGGCAAAACCTAGGAAGAAAGTAGAAATTTCATTCAGTTCCTCTGTAACAAAAAATGAAACAATATATGACCCCATTTTGGATGCATCTGCAAGTTACTGCCCACAGAACTAAACCTGGTTATGGGAATGCAGTACCTATGGATAGCTTGAGTTAGAGGGATGGATTCTAGGAGGAAACTAGCCCAGGCCCATCTACAGAAGATTATTTGTAAGGATGCTACAAGAAATGACATACATGAAGCATTTAAAGACTATAGTCTTTTTTTTTTTTTTTTGAGACAGGGTCTCGCTTTGTAGTTCAGGCTGGCCCTGAGCTCACTATGTAGCCCAGGCAAGTGTTGAACTCAGCAATCCTCCTGCCTCTGCCTCCTGAGTGCTGGGGTTACAAGCATGAGCCACCACGTCCAGCACTGTGGTGTGTGGTATTGATGGCTGGTGGGCATGAGTCACCATGCCCAGCATTGCATGTGGTTACCAGGCATCAAACTCAGGACCCTGTGCTTGCGAGGCAGGTACCGGAACTACCAAGCTAAATCTCCGGCCCAAGACTATAGTGATACAAGTCTTGGGTAGGCTAAGCTGGTTGTCCTATATCTGGAGGGATGACATATTATTTTTAAAAAGAACAGATTTCTCTCTTGTTAAAAAAGGTCAATGTTGAGTAGTTGTATAGAAGTGATAATGAAGATAATTTGTAATAATTAGGAGAGTCCAGCGTTGAAACTGTCTGCACTAAGAAGGTTGTGTACATTATTCCTTGGAGACAATCATGCCACAGCCAGAAGGCCAGCCTGGCACCTATTCATTATATATCCCTTCGAGTCAAGCTGTGGATCCTGAAGCCCTGGGAATGAATGATGTATGATGACTGCCATCGCCTTCATTTTGGTGCCCTCCAAGTGTATGAAAAATTTAACCCGGATATCGGAAATGAAAAGCAGAGTCAATTGCAATAGAAATACAGTGAAAATCTCTCTTCATGCTACAGCTTCCCTGTGAGGTAAAGAAAAGGGTTCTAACATCAGTCCCCATCTGAGCTAGATTTGTGTTTCTGAAACAAGCCCAAAGAGAACTGTAATTTCATGAAAGGTAGTCAGATTATTTGCAAGCCAAATAAACAAAAAATATCTCATGTTCATCAGAGTTGGTAACGAGATAGGGGAAGTAAGGATGAGCATAAATTATTCCTTTACCACTGAAACTACAACAACTTTTAACATGTAAGAGAAAATATGAGGCTTTAAAAAGGGGTACAGAAAGGCAAATTTTCAGAACTTTTTCAAGATGTTTTTCTCTTGAGCAATAATATTAACAAGTCTTGAAACTTTGGTTCCATATAATCCACTTTGAGGTTCTAAAAGATGCAGCTGGATCTTAATGTAAGAATCTACACACAGTCGAATGGTGACCCAAGTAACTGGTGAGGTTGTGTAGGAACCAAGACTTTAATTCCAGGAGGAATCAGGTGTCAAGGGAGCTCACCTGTAACACCGGGACTCACCTCACCATATTTAATCCAGGGCAGTTAAAGTGGGAGTAATTTTCTGTTTTTACTGTTCCAAACTACTTGTTCTTCTCATGTCCTTTTTCATAGTCACAGTTAATCTCTTGGTTTCTAGAGAAAGGGTAAGAACCAATAAACCTTCTTCATCCTAGGAACACCTGTACCACAAACCATAATCCCTGAGAAAAAATAATTATTGAAAAAATATCTCTATCATTTTACATGCACTATGACACAATTGTTCTGTTTGTTTTTCTGGTTGCAATACTTTTGAGATCAGGACTTTACATTCCCCAGTTAAATTATGTTGTTTGACAGCTTTTGAGCACTTCAGAAAGGGGTTTGGGCAAAGTTTGAACTTTGCTTCCTGTAGACCTCCCAGCATGGTAGGAAGTGGAGGCTTTATCTGTTTTCTATAGACCCACTGCATCACAAAACCAACACACTCTGGTTCAGCTAGAATCTCTCAGCTTGAATTGTTCAAGTTACTGTAGTAATCATCATATTGTTTGTGAAGAAATTTCTCACCTTTATGGTCTCCTTCATTTCTGCCTAATTGTCTAAGACAAGAATAGCATGAGGTGCCTAAGGGGGAAATTTTCCATTACTACTGAAAAGATAAATGGTAAGAAGCAAAATGAACCAGGCTCATTACAATCTTCTTTAAAAAAAGGCAAATTGGTCTTCAGAAATGATATAATAGGGCTGACAGTTTTAATACTTTCCCATTGAATCATGGCATTTTATATCAAGGTTTTCATAATGTGTAATACAAACACTTAGAGGCGTTTGAAATAACATACAATGCTTAATATTTTTAACTACATTTCCCTCAGAATCTCTTCCCCTCAGAAATAAAATTAGATATTTTTTAACCAACATTGCCTAAAATTGAACAGAAAAGTATATTTAAAGACTGGCTAAAAGTGAACAGAAAGATTACATTCAAAGAAGCACACTGATCATTTATTTTGCTGTAGCTGAGTTTTTAATCAGTATAATAATGGCTGCAATATCACTTGATAAAACCATGTAATGCTACAGTTTCTAAGAATGGTTCAAAGCAGAAAGCTCATTTGGTGCTTTAAATATCTGATGAGATGCTGGATGACACAGCTGAAGTGAAGACTGATTTTTTTTTCAGAGCTGAACAATCTACAATAATATGCCAATTCCTTGCTAGTGATTCATTTGAAAAAGCAATTTCTAAACATATGTTCATTAGCAGCAATGAATATTCTCAAGGTTTCACTTCTTCAGCATCCCTTGATGGGTTGCCAATTCACTACCTGAGATGAGTATTTTATGACTGCTAAACAGGGTAGTTTGGGATCATTGGGTGGGATTCCTACCCGGATAAAATCTCTTATTCAGATGAAGTCTTTTCCTTCTTTTCCACAGGTCAAGTGTGGAGCAAGAGATGACCAGACAGAATTTGAAATTGTTGTAGGAACCACTGCTAGATTTCCTATCATCCAAAGATAAGCTGAAGACTACCAGTGTAGAAACGCTGACCGACACAATGCATTTATCATTACATCTGATATGAAGTATTGATTTTAAACCTGGATAAATTTTGATACTCTAAGAGATAAGCAAATCATAAATTTGTAAAGTAGCATTAATAGTTCATAGTTTAACTAATTTACAGCAAAGCTTTTATCCCCTCCTGCCATTTCCCTTGCTTTGCAGTGAACAATGGATAGTTATTTGGTGAAAAATCCAGGGTGCACCCCACCATCCTGGAGTTGGAAGCCAGAAAGTAGCTGTGTTCCTTAGCATCCAAAGGCCCATAGAATTTCTTACCCTTATGTCTCATTTGAGTAAAAGACATAGATCTATTAAGCAAGTGGAATTATGTGCACAGAGAATGGAAAATAAATATAAAAAGTTCATGACTGAGGTTGCCCTAATGTGCTCTAGATCTTAGAGTTTCTGAACCTTCACTGAATTCCAGTGACAGAGAGTTTGTTACTTCCCATGGCAACCCAAAGGGGCCCTTTAAGGTCAGACTACCTGTCCATGCCTACTGCTCACTGATCATAGACCATCACTGCATGACTGCATTGAAAATATCACGTCTGTCTGTGTTGAAATGACTCTGCAGCTATCTACAGAGCTCTGTAAGCCAGTTTTCTTTTGTAGGTTAAATAACCCCTGTCATAGTCACTGCCTTGTTTCTGGAACACAATACCCTACACAATACCCAGGACCATTTCAGTCTGTAGTTGGCTGGCTTTGAAGTGGAAAAGCAAGCCAGAGGGCCATAGCAGAGAAGAGTTGCTCATAGCATCTTAGGCAGGAGGCAGAAAAAGAGACCCAGGGAGGTGCCAGGAAGAAAGACATAACATTTTGGGTGGCACCCACAGTGACCCTATCTTCTCACCAGCCCCCACCTTCCAATAGCAAGTCAGCTATGATCCAGTCACTTCCTGAAAGTCCAGCCTGTGATGACATGAGGCTTTAGAGAGATGTCTATACATAAACCCTATCACACCCTGTAATCCAATCACTATCCACCACTCCTGCCTATAATCACCTCAGGTTTTAGAAGACACCTTGTTATAAACATTAACATCCCCAGCTTTCTTAACTGTTCTTAGGTTAACTTGGTCTTGATCTCTGTATCTTGCCTAATTTTCCTCTATATTTTTTAAAGTTTTGTACTCACATGATAGGATTTCTGTTGTTAATTATTTCATTGTTACTCACAAAGCCTTGTCTACAAGATACACAGTACAGAGCCAGAGAAGTACTAGACAGGAAAATCTCTCTTCCTGAGAAATTACAGACAGGGTGTGTGATTATTAAAAGTATATGAGGAATTCTAGTTTGTTTGTGAAGGCAGTATATGGTAAAAGGAGTAGCATATAACAATAAAGTAAATAACAGTATATACTGAGTACTAATTCTGAATCCATACTATAGTTTAATGATAGTAATTAAATAATATAATTGCAATCTTATATTGCCTTTTCTAGATATTTTTATTTTCTTCTTAATTATATGGATAAGGAAACTAGGATTTAGAAATCTTAGGTATCTTTTAAAAAATCATACCATTGTAAGTGAAAGAGCTACTATCAAAACCCAAACCTATTTGAATCTTACCTATTGCTCAATACTTTACACACACACACATACATAGACACACACAAACACACACACACACACACACTTATTCACATACATAAGATGAAAGAGGGAGGTTTCTATTCAGGCAGAGATGCATGAGTTTCCTCCACAGGGACACTGGCCAGAGTCTGAGCCATGATATTTGGACTTTAAGACTTGAGAACTGTGACATAAATAAGCTCTTCTTTTTTCTGTGATATAAATAAGCCTGCTTCCAGAGTTTTGCTACAGTAATAAAAACCTTGATTAATCATCTTAGGTTGGAAGGAGAAGAGGAGTCTCTGGAATGTATGAGACAGAGATGTGACACAAGGGTGGACAGAGCCGATGGTTAATGCGAATCAAACGAAAGGGACAAGATGCCCTTGGGTTTGCTGTCAATCTCTGGCCTTTGGGAAGTGACTAAAGGCAGTTTTACAAAGTATCAGAAATACACAAAAGGACTCTGAATACAGAAAAACAATTTCTTCTCTCTTAGCCTCACTCTGCGTATCAAACACAAACCACAGTGTCGCACCAATTCACTCTTTTATTCAGCACACAGCTGGTAGCTGACCGTTTTCTTAGGTTGTCTTGGACTGCTTGAACATTCTTGAGGAAATCTAGGCCATTCAGATGCATGGCCTGGTTTGTGTGAAAAGCCATACTCATAAGTAAATCTTTAAAGGTTACAAACTGCCTCCTTATACTTTCTTAGTATAAGAAATACTTCATTGGAAGGAGAATACAAACCAAAAAATATTTTGAAAGACACCTCATTTCATTCAGCCACTGGACATTAGTTTACTGAGCATTGCCTCTTCATCAGGAATTAGAGAATTGTTATGGTTTGTGTTTAGAGCCCCCACCTCCCTGAAATCTCATGCAGATGAGCTTGGACTTTCTTTTGCAGAGGAAGTTGTTTCTGGAATGTATGATAACTGGGGTTCACAGCATGTAATTACTAAGTCGCAGCAATCTAGTGATTAGTTTGGCACTGCTGTTGAACTCTCGTTACCTTTGCTGCTCTTGTGCGCCATGTCCTTTCTCTTCAGTGATGCCTGTTTATCATCCCAGGCTCAGAACCAGCTGATTATGGACTTAAACCTCTAGGAACTGTAAGCCAAATACATCCTTTCCATTTTAACTTTGTGAATCAGGTATTTTGTTTCTGCAAAGAGAGAAAAATAACTAACACAGGAATGTGTGATTAAAAAAAATACCCCAGTTTCCTGAAATTATTCATGAAAAGAAAATTGTGTCAAGGTTAGTACTTAGACTTTTATGTTTTGCAACTGCTTTAAAGAAAATAAAAAGATGTTTCAATGTTTCAAACAGCTGGTGAGAATTTATCTCAGTGGTGCCGCTTCTACCTTTCAAATAAAAGAATCTGGGTTCGATTCCTGGTACTGAAAACAAAAATTTCCAGAAGCAGATTAAAGAAAATGGGACATGGATGACCAGATGTGTGAGCTAGATTTTAGAATTATGGATAGATCTGTAAGCTGAATAAAATCTTTCACTCCCAAAATAAATTCATGTTATCATCTCTGGAACCCAGGAATATTATGTGGCAAATAAATTTTTCAGGTGTAGGTAACTTATGTACCTTGATCTTGATTACCTATGTGTGATTATCATTGACAGGTGCACCATTTTGACTGAACATAAAATTTTTTGTTTTAAACTTTCTGTAATATAGAAAATACAGTTCTTGGTAATGCCTTATTATCCCTGCCAACTAATCTTCCTGATTATCTACTCCAATCTATATTTATATAATTATTAAAAATTTCAGTCCCCTCAAATATCCTAATTAAGCACAAAATAACATTTTTAATTGCTGAACTATGGAGGAATATCCACATGAATTATTGTCTTGTTTCTGGACATTTTTGCTTTGACTTTTATACCAATAGTAAATAGATATTTCAGTTTCTTTTTGTCTCTTGCTGATACAGTAGTTTTTGGGCCACTGAGGTAAAACTCACGTTTGGGTCTCTGAGTCAAGATCACAAATATCCAGCATTATCTGACAAACTAACCACTGGTAGTGTCTTCAACAGCTCAATTTTAAAGGAATTTTTTTTACTTTTAATTTTTTATTTTATTTTCTACTTTTAATTTTTTACTTTTGTTTACAGAAGTAAACAAAAATTTAAAAAGCAGAAAAGGAATGTGTTATGTTTTATTAATATATTTTGTTTTAAATTTATTATTGTTATGGTGGACCCTCAAGTACGACTGGCCCAACATAGAGGGAAATCTTGAGTTATGACTAGAATTTCAGTTTTAAACTATTACCAAAGTCTTGAATTACGACCTCAGTGCTGGTTGCTTGCACTTCTAGATGGTCTCAGATACAGATTATCCCTTAAAGAAGGAAGGAACACCCTCTGCTGTGTAGAGTCCACTGAAAAGTCCTGGGCCAGTGTCTCTCTGACACCGAGATCTGCCTGTGCACAGGAGAGAGACTTTGAAGGCTGCGTAGAGGAATCTGAGCCTGCAGTCAACCAACCTGAGTTATATCCAGGCCTTCTGAATTAAGTTGGTAAGTCAAGGTCCCACTGTATTTCTTTTTCATTAATATATATTTGTGATATATAACTATATTTATCTTAGGGAAGTGATACATGTAGATATCTGAATTTAATCCCTCACTTCCTTTTCCTCCACCTTCCTCACAACCCTCACTCTACATTAATGTCATATAAATAATTTTCTGGGAAAACATAAACTATCTAGGTTCAGTAAACATGCAGTAAAATGCCCAATGAAGCAAAAATAATGTGAACAAAATAATCAGTGATTCAGTTTTTAAGCACTTATTCTCAAAAAACCCTGAGTACAGAGTTAAACAGGTTAAATTTTACATGTCTAAAAATGCATAACCTTGATGTTACATACATTCTTCTAGAGCACAGAAAAGAGGAAAATTTCTCACTTTATTTTTCAGAATCAGTATAACCTTGCTACTGAAAGGTGAAAAGACCTTACATGTGCACAACTACGTACCAGCCCAAATTACAAAGATCCACAAATTCAAAGTGAATTTGAAGGAAAAAGAAAAACGAAGTCAAATTTTTGTTTTCTCTATGTTTTTGTTTCAAATTTGTAAAATTCACATTATGATGCTGGCTTCTAAGTAGTTATTATGAGAAGAAATATATCTGGAGTAAAATTGGAACTCTGATAAAGTGAAGTGGTGACTGAACTCCTGCTGATCTCTGACCTGTGGTTAGTGCTGTGTATGAACTAATGTCCTTCCTTCTAGATAATCATCATTCAGAGTTTCCTTCAGATAAAGCCCTTGACCTTTCACATAAAGATCATGGTCTGTCCAGCTGGATAGAGATGAAAGTTACTTGGCAAAATGAATTTTATTTGATTGTTTCGTTGTTTAAGTGGAAAGGAGGACATCTATCTTTGGTGCACAAAAGTGAGGCTGTCAAGAGGAGAGAATTAGATTTGCATTAGGACTTATCTCTTTCTAGTCGTGCATCTAAATGTCTTTCACCCCGAAAGATCCTATTGCCGGTGAGAACAATCCACAGCATTGCATTCGAAATTATATTCTTCTTAACCTGACTTTGTAGCTTATTTCTAAATTAAGCACAACCTAGCTTTGAAAGGCAAACCAGTCAAGGTGAGAGGTTCTGAAAATAAATGTAAATGCTGCTCTTTATCCTCTGGCCTCTCCTATGGTTAAGATATTGCTTTCAGGGTTTTATTACACCGCTCATCATCAGGAAGTTCTGGATGTTAAATTATTTTATGAAAGTCCTTGGCTCATACGCCTATGTAATACATCATCTTCATAGCCCTTCCTAGGTTTTAGCTAATGTTTCTTCATTTGCCTTTTCATTTACTGTACTTTGTAGGTAGGAAGAGAGTGTGTAAAGACTGCAAAACAAACGACACAGGACGATCATTGAGTACATTGCCAAGGCACCTGGAGTGTTTTTACAGAACAGAAAGGATATGTGTATGTTTACTAAAAATAAAGAACATGTATATGTTTATTAAAAAATATTCCTGGGGAAGAAATGAACAACAAGAGTAGGCTTAAAAGTTCTGTCTTCTTCAGAGTCCAGGCCAGGGAACAAAGAGGAAAATGAAGCCTCAGCAATGGTTCAAGCTGAACCATGTCCAGCATTTTAAAGAATTAATCATTTTATCCTCCCAAAATTTCTGTGAAGTCTCTTGTAGCATCATACATAGTAATAGATACTTACAATGAATTTAAACTATAGTAAACACTGAACCCAATCTTTATCTCATTACAAGGTAGAGTCTAAGTAACTTCCTATTCATATCCTTTGGTCTAGCTAGTTTTGAAATATTTGAAATTTGTACCAAGTTAAAGGAACATTCTGGGAAACATCGGAGACCTAGAGGAGCTGGCTCACTTCCTCAAAACTACAAGAGCCTGGGCTCCGCTCCTGCTGACATCCACAGCAGGGGTTTATGAGCTTCTTACTACGGTGTCCCACACATGCCCTTTGCGGCTACTGTTATGAGTCTCCCACTCTACTGGTCATTGTGGGATTATGATTTATTGACCTGATTCCTGAGAATCTTCTATCTGGCTTCCAACACATGGGTCACAAGGAGCGGTAAGGGCTACTCATCCATGTATGAGCCTGTAAGAAGCAAATGATATGTAGCACGTGTGAGATGGAATGGAAGTGGCTACTCTCCCCTCTACATGGGCCCCATCCATAGGCCCAATAGACCCACCCTGTGGCTATTTGAATGATCAGCTACTGATAGACCAGGGTAATATTCTCAGAGGCAATTACTTCATTCTCTAGACCACACAGCTCCCCAGCAGCACGGGGCCATGAATGGCTGTTGCAAGAATACAAATGGCCAGGCTCTTGCTTTAATTTAGGGCACCTAGGCTGGCTTTCCTTCTAGAACCTGATTAGACAGAAGTGGTGCTGAATGTCCAGCTTTCCCATTCTTGGTTGCACTTTCCTGACCACACTCTGCCCATGAGGACTCTGCTGCACCCACCACCGTCTTAGGCTTGACATCCAGCTGTGCCTCACAATGCGGTCCTATGGAAGTCATCTAACCTGTGCCACTGTGAGAACACTTGGCATGTTCACCTCTATCCTTATTTTTCTTTTATTGGTCTCATCACTTTTGAGTCAATTGAATATTTATTTATTTATTTATTTATTTATTTATTTATTTATTTATTTATTTATTTATTTTGAGACAGGGTCTCGCTTTGTAGTTCAGGCTGGCCCTGAGCTCACTATGGAGCCCAGGCAAGCTTCGAACTCAGCAATCCTCCTGTCTCTGCCTAATTGAATATTTTATTAAACCTTGATATTTTCCCATATTTCCAGAAACAGAACCAATCTATTTTTCACTTTTTTTTCCCCCTACTGAGTAGCACACTAGTAAGATTTTCTTTAGAGCTGTTCAGAATTTTTTTTATCAAAATCTCTTATTGTTCTGGGAAAACCAATGAATAATCAGTATTTCTAAGATGGTGGCATCGTCATTCACTTTTGAAACTGCAGCAAGAAGTTATTAAATTTTGTGGGGCTTGGATATTATGAAACATTTTAGATTAATACATAAATGAACACTTTCAGAGCTTGTACTATGAGCAAGTAAGAGACTGGGAACATTTTTAAAACTGTTTTAAGAGTACTCCCCCAAACAAGAATTACTCTTTGTTTGCATCTATATTTCATTTGCATAAGTTGAAAAGCATGAATCTCAAAGCTAAGAGATTTGGTTTGAATTTCACTTTCATTAATTCACATCTCAGGCAAATTTGTACCTTTCTGAATCTCTACATTCAAAGACTTAAATCATAATTCTTACCTTTCCAGTATAACATGTAGATAAATGGAGGTTCCAATACAAAACTGACATACAATAAATACACCTAAATACTACTTGTATTCTTGCATTTCTAAATCTTTTTCAAAATTATGTATAAAATGCTATCAAGAATACTAGGCCTCCTCAGTTTTGGAGAATACCTATATCATACATAAATGTTACATAATGCATGTAGATTATTTTTCTTTTCTGAACGAGAATAACATCATGTCTACCATTAAAATTATACCATTAGGTATGTGACTCACTTTGCCACACATGCTACCAGAGTGTACCTGTTACTAACCTATGTAAACTTAGCAAAGCTATCTTATTAGTACTTATATAAGCAACAATTAAAATCAAAAGTGTTTATTGGAGTCATCCAGTGACCCCTTAGCTCTGTTCCTAGGGTGTGACCGCCTTGGGAACCTTTCCAATATACATAAGGTAAAGCCGTAGTTAACGGCTTTGAATATTTGTGTAAGCTATAAATTTAGCTAATAGTTAAATTATTAGCTAATCATCAAAAGTCAGAAGCTCATAATTAAAAGTATAAAAAGGAAACTCTCCCCCTTTCAGTCAGAAGAAGGAAAAATCCTTGCTTTTCTTTTCCCTCTGATGCTTGTGTTGGTATAGGTCTCTGTATCTGTACTAATTATTACTGGGACTCATCAGTTAAATCCAGTAAAGGAAGGTCTGATCATTACCACTTTTTCCCTCCTAGGAGGTTTCTCTGAATCATACCCGGACCATTGCTCTAAGACACTGAACTAGTTCCCTTGGCATCTATTACTACTGAAAACATGCAGGCCATTTCCAAATGACATTATCACTGCCATTCATCTTTTCAATCTCTCCTCTTCTACTTGCTTGTACATGAAAGCCCAAATTTCTCTCCAAGCATACCTGTGCATGGTAAATGAATGGATCATTTGTTTCTACACTGTTTACATTTTTGCATGCTTCTATTTGTTACCAAATAGAAGCATTTGTCTATTTGTCTTGTACACCTGTGTCTCTGGAGAGCCAGACACCCGAATGACCTTTCTTACTCATCAGTGAAGTTATCGTGTTAGACATTTGTTACATCTCCATGCTATTCATTCTCAGCTGAACTACTATCTCCAATGGAGAATTAAGTTGCTTATTGGAGGGCAAAATCATAGATTCCTAAAGTCCTAAAAAGTCTTATTCCTTAGTAACTATTTTTTTTTACTTTGTATAATTTAAATTTAAAACATTTTCCACCTAGTAGGGTGATATTTAAAAGTTGAGAAATATTGTTCGACACCATAGACATCTACTGCACAAGTTGGGACTAATCATTGATCAATATCTCCTCTACAGGACCCAATAAATAGACTGAACAAAAGCTAAGTCACTAACAATTGTTGATCTAGTTGAGTGGAAACACTAATATTCAAATCAAAGTGCCAAAGTGACTGTATATTTTTCCATCTCTAAGAGGAAACAGTAGCAATATTCATTTCCAGTCATGGTATATTTGGCTTATTCTTTTCAAATTTAATAAATATAATGGTGAAATATTGGCAGATCAAAGAAAAATAATAGTGTTCTATAATGATTCTTAGGCAACAGTTGTGAGTATGATTGAATTTAGGACAGCTTTGCATAATTCTCAGTATTGGCTTAGTGGCTTTTTGATGAAACCAAAATAACAAATCGGAGCATGGACCGAGAAGCTTTAAGTGTGTCTTCTTTTAGTTATTCTAAGATAAGCATAATAAAAATCTTCATGTGGGAAAATGTTTTTTATTAAAGCACAACATAATACTTTGAAGACCCTTCAAGGTAAGCTCTCCCTTGATTTCTTTTTTAATTATGTGAGTAAGGTAAGCCTCCTTGGAGGTGTCTGTCTTTTACTGAGGTGCCCTGTAGCGTCGATGATGGCATCTCCCCCTTCTGCAACCTCAAAGCTTCTGAGGTTTACATGCCACTCTGCTTGCCACACTGGAGTTTATCAGTCTGTGCCTGGGAACAGATGACAGCATCATGATGTTCCCAAGAACAAGCGCAGGAGCTCACCCTTGTGTGAGTCTATACACATCAATTCATCACTTTTCATTCACTTCAGCAAACATTCCACTTTGATTTATTTTCACAAACATCTCAGGACATGACTGTCGGCAAAGCTGACCTCAGTCACCTATTTCGCAAGGAAGCCTAGACAGGGAAACTGTCCAGATAAAATTCGATGTTAAAATAATTGAGGCCTAGAAAGGTTGTATGAGTCCCCCGTGGTCACATAAGCGAGCACAAGACACAGCTTCCGTGGCAGTCACGGCTGTCTTTTCTCAGACTCCCCACTGAGCTGGCTCCTTCAGAAGGATCTGCCCTGGCTGCAGAACTGCTGTCTCCGCGCGGCCTCCCCTTTGCTTCTGCTCATCAGTCATCTCTTCTGTCCTCTTTAGCATGCTTTAAATTTTCTCTGATAATGGTTTGAGCATTTCACATGTTGTCAGAATAAATACATTGCATACTTTTTGATAAAAAGGGGTCTTTAAGATAACATAAACTCAATGTGTATATTCTATTCTACTCCTTTGCATTTTTGTATATATTTTTGATATATTTAAACTTTGAAGGATTGTTTAAATATATAATATTGTTTGGATTTCATATTAGATAGTTAAGAAACTCATAGCATTATTGACATTTAAGAAATTCTGGTTGACATGAAGATATCTGCAAGGAATTAGAATAATATTCTATATGCACTGAAAATAGATTCATTCATAAATAATATACTGCCCAGAGATAAGAACTGGAAAATACAATATTTCAGTCAGTTCTTCTCTTATTATGGAGATTAAATTTCAGAATCATTTGGAATTTTCTCCTGTGAATTGTCAACTCTGAAACACCTGAAGATGGGCCCTTCCAATTTTTATGCCTCTCAGGTGGCATAAAGACTCCCAGGTAGGAAGAAGAGATGTGAAGTGGTTTTATGTTTTATTAATGCATGTGCTGGGAGAATTGATACATAGTCATAGTAATTGATTGCTTCTCCTTTCTCAGATCCTGAACTTCCTCTGTCCTTCTCCCCAAATTCCTTTTCTATCTGCAGTAAAGTCTACCTCTTTTCTACCATTTCTCCTTTAGTTTGCTCTTTGGGTTATCTATACTTTGGGTTTCTCTTTTAAGAAATCTCCTGTGGGGCCGGAGGGTTAGCTCAGTGGTTCCGGCGCCTGCCTCGCAAGCGCAAGGACCTGAGTTCGATCCCCGGTTACCACATATAATGCTGGGCGTGGTGGCTCACGCCTGTCATCCCAGCACTCGGGAGGCAGAGACAGGAGGATTGCTGAGTTCGCGGCAGCTTGCCTGGGCACCATAGTGAGCTCAGGGCCAGCCTGAACTACAAAGCGAGACCCTGTCTCCAAAAA
>PVIC010043850.1:0-15254 GCA_004025085.1 Thryonomys swinderianus
CTCTGTGCCCAAAGGGATTCTCCAAAGCTCATCCACTCTGCCCAGGACATCAGAAATAGCCAAGTTGAGCCTCTGAACTTGGGTCCTGGTATCCAGTGTGCAGAAGGGAGCCCAGGGCTCATGTTGCTTCCCTACGCAAACTTCTGGCTTATTGCCCTCCGTACCTAGTTTCTGCCTTAGGTGTCTGGGTGAGTAACTCCAGCATCCCAGTACACCTGGAATCCCACTCTGCCCTAAAGCCTTTTGGGCTGAGAACCATGATAGTTTGCTTACCTCTTGGGCAGCTTACTTTAGTACTCTGGGCTCAGAGCTAATGGCTGAGGTCCTGTTTTTCTTTTAATTGAATTTTTTATTGGTACATTATATACACCTCATGATCACACTCAGCATTGGGTAATTTGTACCAGTATATGACACGAGTTAATTCTCATTTTTTTTTTTTCGAGGTCTGGTTTTGAGAGCAGTGTGCCTAAGAATCGGAGAGGGCCACCTGCCTGGGGAAGAAAGTCATTCTTTTCCATCTTGTGTCATTCTGACTCACTCATCAGCTTGAAATGCTTTATATGCAAGGCTAACTCAAAATGAGCACCACTTCTTGGGCCTTTATGCATTTTGCAAGACTGACTACCTATCAGAACCAGAAGCCAATCCCACAACTCAGTTGGATCTTCAAGCACGGCTGAGAGCCAAGTCCTGTCTTCCTCGTGTCCCTATTTACTCAAGTCTTTGTGTGTCCATCCTGAAGCACTGCCAAGCTTCTTCAAGCCATGTGAATATATCTTGAAAAGTGATATAACAGCTTAATAAGCAGATGGTTTATCAAGATTTATAAACTAATACATTGATTACTCATGACAAGTTGGATTCACTAAGAATATATCATGTCAACCTAAATCTCTCTTGATGTTTCCATGGATAAAGTAGTGAAGTGTGAGCCAAACAAGTTCTTTTAGAGGGAGTCAAAGCTGGTTGAGTTATTAGCAGTCATTTCTAGAAAGCACTGGCTCATGGCTTGGGGTCAGCAAGGAAGAAGTCCCTGGTGAATCTCACAAAGCTTCACCCAGACCTGGTAACAACTGTTCTCACCACGGTGGGGACAGAATCCACTATCCTCATGACTGCAATGTTCCACCTTGGCTCAGAAATAAGAAAGATAATAAGGAGGCTGGAAGAGCTCTAGCTGGCTACAAAAATGAAATAAAATAAAATCACACAAGGACTATAGGGAAAAGACTATTGAGAACTAGGAGCAGGACTGGAGGTATGGCTCAGTGGCAGAGCATTTGGTGACCACTGCAAAACACCAATGAAACAAACTAGAGACAACAATTGAAAACTTAGTGAGATCTTAGGGCATTTGAAATTTTTTCTTTTGTTGGTCTTATGATTAGCATTAAAATGCTTAGTATGAGAGGTATTAAAATCATCTTGTCTTAGAATCCAGGACTGTGAGTGAAGGATAAATGTCTGTCTGTGTACAAGCGTTCTCCTGGGACTTAAGATCACCCATCTTTGCTCTGGATTTTCAGTCCAAAGGCCCTGGGCTCCTAGATTGGTCACCTGCCCAGAACCTCTGCACCCTGCTTGCCGTACTAGCCTCTGTCCCACTCGGAAAGACACCTGCAGCAGAGCACTGCCTGTTGGCCATGCTCATTCATTCTGGAGCTCATCAGGCACTCTAAGCTTGCATTCTGTTAAAGCCAGAGCAGGATCATATGGCAATTCTATTTTTAAATTGGAAGGACTCCCTATACTGCTCTTCATAATGGCTGTACCAGTGCATACCCCCAACACTGCACCAGGGCTCCCTTTCTCCACAACTTCACCCACACTTTTTTTTACCTCACTTGTTTTTCTTGATGATAGCCATCAAAACAGGTAAGATAGTATCTCATTGTGGCTTCATTTCCCTGATGATTGGTGAATCTGAGCACCTATGCATGTGTTTCTAGGTCATTTGTAAGACATCTTTGGAGAAAAGTCTGCTTGAGTCCTTTGTCCCTTATTTAATCCAGCAATCCCATTTCAAAAGGAATTAACTCCGTATTCTTGAAGAGATATCTACACAGTCATGCGCATTCTGACACCATTCACCATAGCCAAGATATGGAAACAACCCAGTATCTGTTTATGAATGAATGGATAAAAATAAAATTGTGATGTGTACATATAATGGGGTACAATTCAGCCATAAAGAAGATGGGAAGCCTGCCATTTACCACAGCATGGATGAACCTGCAGGACATTATTCTAAATGAAACAAGCCAGACACAGAAAACAAACACTGCATAACCTTACTTACATTTCACCATAAAAACTCAAATTCATAGCAGCAGAGAGCAGAACAGAAAGGAGGTTGCCAGGGCCTGCAGGAAGAGGCAGCAATTGGAAGATGCTGGCCAGAGGGTGTACATTCTCTGGAAGGCTAGTGGACAGCATCGTGATTATGGGAACAACACTCTATGTGATATTTGAAATTTGTTAAGACAATAGACTTTAA
The DNA here is from genome assembly GCA_004025085.1 of Thryonomys swinderianus. Taxonomy (NCBI): domain Eukaryota; kingdom Metazoa; phylum Chordata; class Mammalia; order Rodentia; family Thryonomyidae; genus Thryonomys; species Thryonomys swinderianus. The sequence continues at coordinate 2,501 of PVIC010043850.1, forward strand.
GTGTTCTTCCTCCCAAACAAACAAAAGAAGAAAATTGTGTAGATGATGGGTTGCGTCCTCCATCGGTGTCCCACGAACACAGCCCTGTGAGAACCTGGCAGCTTAGCTCTCCCTTAACACAGAGGACAAGCCCTTTGCTCAGAATGCTTTAAAACACAACTGAACAAACAGAACAGTCTTTAAACAAAGTCCGAGGGGCCTGTTCACACCCTGGCAAAGCTGTGGGCCTTCTGTGACTCATCCGCCCCTGCGAAGTGGGAGGCTGTGATAAACAGCACCTGCCTCCAGAGGCCCGCGAGTTTGGCTGGTCCTTGGACTGTATCTCTTGCTGCAGCAGCATGTGTGTGCCTTGTGCCTGAGGGCAGGGCGGATCTGCAACTGAGTCACCTGTGCGTGCCCTGAAAACACACACAAACCCAGGCTTCCTAGTTGGGCAATTACCTAATTAATTGAGAGCCAAAATAAACGGTTGAGTCCATCATCTAAACTTCATTAATTACTGTTTATGGAACCCTCTGAACAGCCTGAGGGGAAAGGGGCCACCTAGTTAGAGACGTTCTTAGGGCTGTGGGCTGCAGTTGTTGCAGGGGGCTGGGTGCTACAGGGAAGAGTCCTGGGCTCTGTGCTCTCTGCTCTGCCAGCTACTCATTTTGCCATTTTAAAGGAAGTCGCTTCATTTCTCTGTAAATCTAATCCAATAATGCAAAATCATTAAAATGTTTAAGACTCTTTGAAATAGGCCTGGGATAACCAGAAGCCAGCAGTGCATTAGGAAGCCGGTGATGTGGTAATAGTGCTCATAGGACGCAGATGAAGATGCATTTAAACAAGCATCCCATAACTCCGCGTTCAATTCAAGGCTGTCTTTTAAAGTAGTTGCTCTGGAAGCCTTTGCCATTCTTCAATTCAGTGCAATAATATTTATTGAACACCAACCATGCTAGGCACTTCAGGGAATAAAAGGATAAAAAGGCCTTCAAGTTCAGGGAAGCTGCTGTCTAGTTGTGGCACTGAGACACAAACAACCAAGGCCCTGGAGTGAGCGCTGGAAAGCACTAGAAAGCGCTCAAATGGAGAATCCAAAAAGGATGGTCAGATTGCTCAGGAAGGAGCTGAGTAATCAATTTAGCAGGAGTCGCAGGCGAGGGTCATATGAAAGGGCTGTCCTTTGATAAAAGCTCCGAAAGACAGTCATGAAAGTTTTGAGGTTTTGTTTTTTGTTTTTCTGGGGTGGTCATGGGAAGAGATAAAAATTCATTCCAGACAAAGAAAATGTGTAGCAAGCAAATAAGCAAGGGAAGCTCTGGAGGACCCTTGCTGCCCCACCCCCACCCGGGTGCCTCCACCCCTTGGTTGTGTTTCTCCAGGGTGTGGACAGCAGCACCGCACTGCCAGACAGCGGGAGTGCAGAGACAGGCCACAGGCTTTGAGTGGATGGCAGTGCCTTGGGAGCTGTCCTGGCTGTGGGTGATGGGCAGGAGGCACGCCGAGACTGCACAAGACCTGTGCTTTCAGTGCCTGGCACGCTTAAATTCACAGGTGACGGTATCATTACTTACTGCCATTATTTCACATCTCTGGGTATGGAACCCAGGGTCCAGGTTAGGCAAATGCTCCACCACTGAGCTACCCTCCTCGGCCCCATGGTCTCCATGGTTAATCAGGAACAGAAAGAGACTGATTCACTTAGGAAACATCTTATTTAGGAGCTTATTAGTTAACTGGCCCCTATACCTTGACTGAACAAAACAGAAGCAACAATCTCAAAGCAGCTTTCCCATTTCATTGACAGTCTCCTGTCAGGTTTCTTTCAAAATGTTTTGGGAATCACATTGAATGACTACATACATAGAAAATAAAATGCATAAACCTCTTTTTATGACCTACCGTGGGATAGAACACCATTCCTGCCAAAAGGACTGATATGTGGTTTCCTTGGTGTCAGGATTACAGCAAACTGCAAAATTTTACAGTTTACTGCATTGGCCCCGAGTTCATTTGTACGCTTTTAGTAATCAAGATAGCAGGGGCCATTTTGGAAGTTTTCTTTCCTAAGTCTCTGCCAAACATCAATGAGGAAGGACTGACTGGCATTTCACTGGCTGTGGAAGAAGCAGTGCTGGAAGCCAGAGTTAACAAGCACTGTAATTTAAATTGATCTTGGTGATGTCCGTGCTCTGCTTACATCTGCCCTTAGGGAGCTGCCCAGATGGCTGCCCTTAACCTGGCCTGCCTAAAAATAATCCTGCATCCGCAGAGAGCAGAAAGAGACACTAGGGCTGTCTGCCCTTCATTTTGCACAAGGGGACAGGGACACCGAAGCTTCATCTCATGGGGCCAGAGTCCCCCTTCGCTGGTGCTGGTGGGGGTGGGAGAAAGCCAGAGCTCCCCGGGGCCCTTCTGGGTGTGGGAGGCGGGACAGGGCTGGGAAATCATGGGCCCCGCCCAGCTGGGGCAGGAAAGCCCTTACATTGTCAGTTGGATGGAACTCAGAGAAAGAAGCACTTTGGTGGGAAGACTTCCTCTCTGACAAAGCATCAAAAATGAATTACATATTCCAAGAAGTACGGTGCCTCCTAAGACTCACTTCGAGGAATTTGCCAGTTACTCCCCAAACACTGACTTTTCTCAAAGCTTACCTGGAAACCCTCCCTGGGAAGCAGCCACACCATCTACGCTACCGCTGTCCTGAATGAAGTCAGACGCTGACCCCACGCTATGAGTTGCAACACGGCTCTAAGCGGGGAACACAGCCTGGTGTTGATCTGACTGGGGAAGCCTGAGCTAAGGATCTGTGGTCAGTATCAAAGTTAGAACATGCTGTATCAAAGTTAGAACAGAACGAAAAGTAAGATGGTCGGAAGGAGGTTGGTGATGCATTCTAGCCCAAGTTATCAGAGAAGTTTCTATGAAAGAATTTCCCTTTGCAAGTGGTTTGAATGGTAGAAATCTGCCCCCTCCTGCCACCGGTAGCTCTCTTTCTCCCTCCTTTATGTCCTTCCTCTCTCTCTCCCTCCCTGCAGGAGAGCGGGTTCGCAAACCGAAATGAAGTTTGGGAGCATGTGTAGGAGGGAAGAAAACAAGGAGAAAACCGCTGAGGATAAGTACTTTTTTCCTCGTTTCCTTTGGGAGGTGCACAGTGGCTTCAGTAACAAGATGAAAGCCTCTATCCCAATGTGGATACATAACAAAGCCACTGAGGAGACGGCCTGGACCCGTCAGGGGGCCGCGCTCACCGCAGGCTCACTCTGAGCAGGAGCTGCTGCGGCCGCTGGACCCAGCTCTCCTGCATTAGGGTCCCCATTTCTCTGCCTGACTCACACTCAGCTCTCCCCTTCCAAGTCTCCCCAAGCTTAAGAGTTCCTGGCTGGACTCAGAGGACCGGTCACCCTCTCTCTGCTGCGGCAAGCCCCAGTGCTTTGGCCGAGGCCCTCTCCTCCTAGATACAGCGGGAGGGTCCCCGTGTTCGCAGGCCCCACCCAGGTTTGGCACCACCTGCCTTGCCCGTCACTGTCCACAGGGGTCTCAGAGCCCAGCTACCCTCTGTGGGCACTGCCACTGCACTGAAGCCCAGGGAAGCATATGTCTCCGCCGCTTGCCGGTGAGGGTGCAGGTCTGAGATCAGGCTTCCGCTGTCAGTCCCACTCCTATTGGGCGCCATGGGAAGGATGAACTGCAGGGCCTGCCGCTGTTGTCTTCATACACACGGAAAACCGAGCTCTGCTGCTTTGAGAAGGAGGAAGCGACTCTCCCCAGATCTCTCAGAGTCAGAGAAGTTTGCTTTCTCGTTGCTAAGACTCACTTCTGCCTGTGTACTGAAAGCTCCTCTTCTGGTTTCTGGTCGGCTATGGGGTGATTAGGGCTGCGCTCTGTGCCCAGTGGTCGCCACTTAGTTCTAGGCGTTTGAGATTCCAGGTCCCTGATCTAGTTCTCTGAGCTTATCCTGCAGGGCAGTGCAATGTCCTACTTGGACTTTCCACACTTGTGGAAGGAGGTGGGCATGGCTGGGAAGGGGAGCCCCTCCCAGAAGCAGGACGGTGACGTGGCATTAGGGCCAGGAGCCCCCTTGATCCAGGATTTGGCTGTGCGGAGAATGCTTCCATAAGACCCCGAACTGCTTGGGGCTTTTTAACAAATTCCTCGAATGGTGTGAGAAGCTCCTGCATTATTCTTTTCTAGAGCTGGAATTGGGGGTCGATTTGGGCAGCTGAGAAATGCTGGGACCATGTTTCTAGCACTTTGTTACCCCATGGCATGGAGCGAGAGTATGAAGGAGGAGCCGTGGAGAGCAGCTGGTCGCCACGGATCTTCCTGCGTCTGGGAAGCGAGACACCTCTGTGGAGTCCCCACCCTGCGGTACACAAGGCCCAGACCCTGATGTCTATCTGCCAGACCACACTCCACGTGGAAGCACACACAGCGGGGCATGGAGAGGACCTTTCCTCCAATCTTTGGCTAATGAAGATGGCATTAATTATAGTAGGGAGCTCAGCTGAGGGGCAGGAGGGGGCAGTGGCAATTTGCTGACAGTGTTGAGTCTAAAGTGTGGGCAACCCGGTAGAGATGTCCGCCAGAAATAGAAATCCCCTGTGGCCTCCACGAGCCTTCATGTCGTTATCCACGAATGAGAGTGATGACAAAACCCGTCTCAGGGGGTTGTAGCGAGGAAAGAAGGGACAGCCTAAGTTAGGAGTTTGTAGGGCACTTGGCTCACTGAAAGCCTTGTGAAGCATAAGCAGAAGGAGTACAGTGCAGTCTGTCCCTCCTCCTCCCGCATCTTCTGCCTCTTCATTGTCGAACACCTCACTGTCTTTCTCACAGTCCGTGCAGTTCTGGCTGCCTCCTCCCTGTGCTCTCCTTTCTCCCTCACTTAGGCCTCTTGACCAATTTCAGGCAATGTCTCCTCAGCCCCTCACAACCTTCCTGGAACCAGTGTTGCCAGCTGTGACCCACTACTCCCCTACGCTTCCTCAGTCCTCATTGTCTCCACCGGTCTGTTCAGCCAGGTGGCTGAGCACTTATGGTCCTGGGCCTTGCACTTTCCTGTGACTCTGTCCTTACCCATCCTGGACAAAGACAAACACAACTGGTCACAGCTACAACACAGTGGGAAATTGTCTCTTCAGTCCGTCAGAAATGGTCCATTTATTTACCCGTGGTATTGGAAACAATCCTGAGCTTGAGGCCTAGACTAGATCACTGGCCCATGCAATTGCCCTGTTAGTGGATGTTTACTGTCGTGTTTAGGGGGTAATGATGAGAAAAACAGTCCACGCAGCCGGGTGTGGTGGCTCATGCCTGTAATCCCAGCACTCGGGAGGCAGAGGCAAGAGGATTGCTGAGTTCGAGTCTTGCCTGGGCTACATAGTGAACTCAGGGCCAGCCTGAACTACAAAGCGAGACCCTGTCTCAAAAAACAAAAACAACAACAACAACAAAAAACAGTCCATGCATATTCAGCTCAAGGAAAATATTTTCCTAGTACTTTGGTTCTGTTGGGTGGATCCAAGGATATGTGTGAATCATACACCCAGCCATCAGCCAGGCCAGGGCCTCACATGCCCAGGTGGCTGCCAAGCTTCTGTTGAGTGAGTGAAAGGAGTACACAGCCTGTGCCAGGGGGTTTCATGGATCTTCAGGCTCCCTCTGGGGGACCATCTGCTGTGCTGGTGGCAGAGTATGCCAGGCCACAGTCGGGGTTGGTCCTAGGAGATGCAGCCTGCAGCTGACCATGGAAGCAGCAGCCTCTCACCAGACCTGCCAACGGGAGCACGGGACACACAGGTCCCAGAACTGAACACAGTGCCGATCAGTGTCTGGTGGGTTTTCAGGAGGCACTTGGCACACTTGGGAAATGGTTCCGACAGTGCTGTCAAAGAGAGGGAGCTGCTGCTTGGTGCAGACATGACAATAATTGCTGGGGACGGCTGGCCATCACTGGCCTTCTTTCTCAGGACTCATAGTGGCTGCCAGCTGTACTGGCATATGCTAATTTTTCTGGCCTTCTTCATTAACCAACCACAAAGACACAAAGTGTGCAGATGGCCAAGTTATCTCTTGGTTGGGACATGACTGAAACAAATTTCTGAATAGGGCTCGAGCCCTGCGGAGGCGGTCCCCTCAGGGCTGGAGAACCTGCGTCCCGGCTGCTAAGGGAGAGCTGACCCTGGGGGCCCATGCTCTGTTCTCACCCCCACTTCCTCCTGCAGGAAGCCTGATGTGACTGTCTCTAACCTCCCCAGTGAGGAGCCTGGTCTACTGGAGATATTCCGTTGTTCTTCAGTCGTCTGGACAACTCAGAGCACAGAGAGAAAGCTGCCGTCCTGATGGCCCAGGCCTCCACAAGGCCCTGTCCCTGAGATAGTGCGATGGGAGAGCTGTGTGGGCCAGTAGCTCCATTCAGGGGATCCCCCTACCCCGACCGAACCCACGCTTCTTTCAGGCAGTGCTTCAATGGCTCAAAGTGACAACAGATAAAACCTGATTGCCCCACCTCCTCCTTTCCGCACTCACATGTGAAGACCGGCTCCACAGCTCACACCCTATGTGCTGCAGAGGGCTGACCCTGCCCGAGCACAGGCACCATAGCGGAAGGGACAATAAGAAGGTCTCTCTCCTGAAAGGCCTCCCCCCACCTTCCAGTCCATCAGTGGAATTCTTCCCTGCCCTCTCTCTTTGAAGACTCAGTGCCCCCAGGAAGTTAGCCAGTGAGGCAACTTGCGTTTCAGGGTGAATTCATACCACCTTTTCAACTTCATCAGAAAAGATCTAGACCAGCCTAGGCTGGAGTTCTTCAAGGCTTCTCATCCAGGTGGCAGGCTTCCCAACTGCCCTCAGGACCAGCACTTCTTACCCTTAAACAATGACATCTGCTTCTTCGGAATGCTTCAGCCTTCCTATGTGTAGGTTGTGCCCTGTCCAGCAAGGATGACTTGTCTTGAGAAGGTGTATTGGGGTGAAGAGTTCCATGTGACTGGTCTCAAGGTCACAGGCAGGGGAAGGTTCTGGCCTGGGGTACCCCATACTTCTCAGATGCATGTCCAGCTTGTGCCCTGAGTGGAAGGCAGAGCTCAGCATGAGAGTCATTGGCCCCCAAACACAACCGCTGCTTCTCAGCCTCTGGCCCTGTCTCATCTCTACCCCTTTGCTCATGACCCTAGCACCTGGCATGTCCTTACTGTTCTATAAGAGGGTGAAGAAACCTAGCCATTCCTTAAATCAAGACCGAACAGAAACCCTGAGTCGTCTGTCAGAACAGGGCCAGGTCACCTTGTTTGCCCACTTTCTCCTAAATGCTTGTCTCCCATGCCTCATCCCCTTCCTTCCTTTTTCTTTCTTTCTTTCTTTCTTTCTTTCTTTCTTTCTTTCTTTCTTTCTTTCTTTCTTTCTTTCTTTCTTTCTTTCTTTCTTTCTTTCTTTCTTCCTTTCTTCCTTTCTTTTCTTTCTTTCACTGGGGATTGAACTCTGGCCCTTGTACATCCAAGGTTGGCACGGTACCACTTGAGCTAAATCCCCAGCCCACCACGCCTCATCATTTATCTGGTGCTACAAAAATGGAACTTTAAAAGTTAGATTTTTTTCCCCTTTACAGACAAGTGGCTTCTTCAGGCCTAAGGCATAAAGAGCTTCTACTACCTCTGCTTAGCCAAAAGGAATTGACAGAGTATGCAGAAGCTGATGCCAGGATGCCTGGGTACCAGTTTCCTTCACACAAAAAAAGGGGGCAATAAGCTGAAGATGGACAGAAGCGACAAAGCGAGTGTGAAGATCTACACTGTCTCTCTGTGCTCCACCTCTGCTTTGTACCCATCTGGGTAGGGTGAGATGGTGACACGCAGCCAATGGGCCCTGATTCAGCCAGCGCGATCAGGTGCGCTCAAGTGTGTGAGGCTGAGTGGCTTGTAACGATGGGGCCTGGCCAGCCTGCAACTCAGGACTTGGGTCCATCACTTCCGGTTTTTGCCTCTTCCTTCCAGTTAGTGTCTGGGGACTGTCCCCCTTGGACTTGGGCTGGTTGAGTTGTCACTGGGAATGACCGGCCACTGCAGCCAGGATGCCTTCATCCTCTGCCCTACTCGGCCCTCCTGGGAAACCGGTAAAGCAACACTCTTCTTTCAGATCTTAGAAGTCTAGTTATCTTTCAAAGACAAATTCAGTTTCCATGGGTGCATTCCTCTCTCCCTACTTCATTCCAGCAATTTGTTTCTGTTGCTATTGCATAACGCATCCCTGCTTAAACAGTGTAATTGGATCTCTTGGAGAGCAGACTTCATTTGCATTTCCCTCTGCAGCAGGTTTGCCCTGCGCAGGGTGGAGCTGCCCTGTCACAGCACAGCAGTCGCTGAGCAAGAGTCTGAGAAGGGCACTTTCCCTTCCTCACCTCCGGCAAGTTTCTGACTTTCCAGTATTAGTGTATCAGCAAGCAAAAAACACCACGTCCAGTGGAAAAAGAATCACAAGTCCTGAGCTTAAAATCTTAGATCTTGTTCCTCTGATGGCAAAGATAGCGAGGCTTCATTTTTTCTCATCTTTCATTGAACCTGCAGTAAGTGTGTATGCACCAATATTTTCTGTTACATGATGGTTATTGAGAATTTAAACCATTGGATAATATTACCCTAATATAATCGTGGATTACAGAACTCTTCTCTGCTTTTCCCACCAGGAGTACATACTCCATGTACTTCTCTCTTTGGAGATGAATGATAATGCAAAAGAAACTGTTGATTTCAAGCTGAAAACTGAAGTCATCTACAAGGAAACATCACTGCTCTGTTGACAATTCCATCTCACCCCACCCACAAAACAAAACAAAAGAGACTGTGGGTTGATTTCAGATATTTTTTCTGTACCTTCTATGTAGAAATTATACTGGTTTGATATTCAATTAGTATCCTTAAATAGTGGTCAATTTTTCTAAAGGACTGAGTTTTTGTCTCCCAGATTGTTCAAGATTAGAGACCCTAGCATTCCAGCAGATTTACTGCTTTGTAGAGCCGACCATATAGTAGCTACCAGCAGACTGTGAAAGACTTTTGTGCAGTTTCCTATTGTGGCCTATGAAGCATGAATCTCTCAGAATTATTGTTAGAGAAAAAGATTCTATAGTCAAATAAATTTTGGAAATACTAAACACTGACTCCTAACTCTTGAACATGAATGAATATTAAATAAGTGTGTCAAGTTTATATTGAAAACCAGACATTCCTCAGGAAAAGAGCTGAGTTTAATCTCATATAACCTGGCATTTTCCAAGCTTGGTTTGCAGAGATAATGGATTCTCAGCTCAGGAAACTTGTTCCTTGTGGAGCAGATGTTGGGAAATGCTGACCTCGTGAACATTCTCTTGGAAGTCTGCAGAACTCCACGCCTCTCGTCAGTGCACAAGGCGTGTTTACTAAAGGAATATTGGGTAATAGCTTGTGACACACCAGCCTCCTCAGCGTAGGCTAATCGATTGGTTCATATTTGGGCTTTTTTTTTCAACTTCAAAAGGCCCAAACCACCAGCAGCAGCTTCCCTCAATCTGCTTCCAATTTGAACATATTAAACTTAGCCTGGCTTTCAGGTAAGAGGATGGTTAAAAACCCCTTTCTTTTCCCCTTCAAAAATCTGTCTTTTATCAATGTTTTCAATTTTCTGGCTCCAGATAAATCAGAAATATCTCAAAAATAACTCTTTTGAGTATTTTTTTTACCACAGTCTTTAAGAAGATGCCATGAGATCTGACACCCCAATTAACAGAGTGAGTTGGTTTAATTCCATCTATCCAGTCCTAAATCCAACAGAGACAAAAGGGAATTTTGGAGAGCTGAAGTATTTTAAGCAACATCTGGGCATCAGGTTAAGAAAGCCAGGGTAGGATTTGACCATGCAGTTGAAGCATAACAGTGGCAGGCCTTGCAGTAGTAAATGTACACTGCGATTATGTTCACTCACTGTGACACAGGATACTGGGGAGGGTCGCTCCTTTTCCACCCAACTCATTTTCCACAGGACAGCAAAATGCGGAGTGAGGAGCTTGTTTTCAGCTTCTTTTTCTCTGGCAACTCTCTTTGTCTTGTAACTTAAAATTTCTCCCATGGGGTCTTCTCCTCCAGGAAATCCTTTTGAGACAGGAGAGAAGCACCTGACTCTCTTACTGTGCCTACCCTGTCGCCCCTCTCACACTGGCTGGAGGGGTACGGCTTGGCTACCAGCTTCATGCCCCTCCCTGCCCTTCCTTTGCTTCTCCTCACCTCCACCCCCCACCCCCCAGATTGGGACAACTCGCTTCAGTGTCCTCCCTGGCTGTCTAGTAGCCACTCTCCTCTCCTGAACTCCCACATGAGTGCAGTCCCGCTCTCAATGTGGCACTCCTCCCCACCTCCTGCCACTTCAGACTCCCACCACTAGTGCCCTTTTGAAGAAGGCAGGAAGCACACACTTTTTCAAAATGATCAGAAAGTGGGGGTGGGGGTGGGGACCAGGGCCCAATGTTAACATCCTCAAACCCCACAGCTACTCTTTCAAAAGATACCCTGGTTTTAGCCCTGCCCATTCACCGGATTGCTGCCATGACAACTGAGGCTGTCCTGGAGCCCTGCACCAATCAGGGTATGCACTTGGACCAATCATAGTCCTGTACCTGCTATATAAGCAGCATGCCTCAGTCACTTCTTGGGTTAGACTAAAAGGGCTCCCTCCAGTGTACTGATTCCCACATACTGCATCCTAGTTCCTGTTAAAATAAAAACTCACTTTGGTAAGCCTATAAACCTACTTATGATTCATGATTTATTTTTCAGATAGTGGGGGCTCCAAAAGTTCTGTAGATCGACTCAGGATTCTTATTCTGAGTAGTGTGGACAGAGCAGTCTCAAAAAAAAAAAAAAAATGCCCAGCATGGTGGCTCACACCTGTAATCCCAGCACTCGGGAGGCAGAGTTAGGAGGATTGCTGAGTTCAAGGCTTGCCTGGGCTACATAGGGAGTTTGGGGCCAGCCTGAACTACAAAGTGAGACCCCGTCTCAAAAAAAAAAAAAAAAAAGGAACAATTGAAAACAAAACCTGAGAATTTAAGAGCTCTAGAAACCAGCAACCAGCAGAGATCAGCAGAGGAGACGAGCACCTAATAGAACTGACCTGTGGTGCTGGGAAGGTAGTGGCCAGCAGTGACAGTGGCTAACAGCTGGTTGTGTCAGCAGTTGACATTCAGCATTACCTGGTGACATCAGGAGAGCTAGCAGCCTCTCACTTTGCTGATTCATGGTATTCATCTGAACCGAGCAAAAGAACCTCTTCCAATTGGCAACACTTGCAGGCCAGGAATTTGTTAAGTGTACAGTGTTTCCTGGAGTTTCTTGTCTGCGCAGGCCTGGCCCCACCCCAGCGGCCTGTGAGGAAAACCCTGGTGGAGCCAGGTGCCTGCCATCCCTGCGAGAGCAGTGTTTGGGAAGGGCTGCCATACACTGCTTTCTTTCCATGGGCGGCTCCCCCTCACTTCCCCAGACTCTGAGGACACCGGGCAGAGCTTCACTGAGTGCCACAAAAGTAGAGAGGAAAGAGGAGAGCACTCAGCCCGGCTCCCCAGAATCACAAAGGACGAGACAAAGGCATAAACTTCCAAGTCCCCTAGGGTGTGGCAGCCATCTTCCCAGATTCCTGTCCCACCTTATGGCTGCAGAGCACTGGCTGCAGGTGCCTGTCTAGGTGGGACTCTTGACAGTTTCTGTGCAACAGCCTGATGTGGAACCTCAAAGGTTGTCTCTGCAGTGATTTTAAAAATGATTTTAAAACATTGTTTCATCCTTTTCATGACCCAGTGAATACATAAACAATAATCCACAAAATAGGCATTTGTAACCCGCATTTGTATTACATGAAACCTCATAGATTTTATGACAAGAGTTCTTTAAATTTGGGGGGGTTGTGCCATTACCTAACACTCCAAATGGCTCTGCTTTTACTCCTGGATCAGTGTTGGCCTTTGCCATTCTGTTCCGTATTTTCTATTCCTGTGTTTCTACGCACCACAAGACTAAATCTGTGAGGACAGGAAATATCCTCTGTGGAAGACTTTATTCTGAGGGTACTACATGCAGGTTGGTGCTAAGGCTTTGGTGCAATAAACAAATGTGTGTCGTGTTACCGTATCAGAGGCCGGAGCTCTGGCTGGTTGGCTGATTCCTAGCTAAACCAAGAAAGCACTGAGTCCAAAGAAGTTCCGTGTAATGGAGTTCCTACTCTCCTGTTAGGCTCGTGGCCATTAGCATTTCTGCCCCTCAAAGACAATACACAGATGGTTTTCCTTATATTCTGAACAACTAATTTGCAAACTGATGTAAATTCTACTCTTCTTACCTAATTTCCAAACGTTGGGGGAAGGCTTGGTCCTGGTTTGCAGAATGAGTTGAAAACATCACATTGTTCCCCTCCCTCGCTGTGCCAAAGCCTTGGACCAGTTCCCAAGCCTCAGGTTTCACTGCCCAGAGCGAGTGAGGTCCCTGCGGACTTCGCTGGAACTCCGCTGAGAACACCTGGGGCTCTGCGTTCAGGTGTCTGGGAAATCTGCGCCGTGTGCTGTTGTAGCAGAGCCCTGGCTCTGCACACCAGCTCCGTGGAGCACAGGATGGTTTTAGAGAAGAGAAAGCAAAGGATGAAAATAATGAGCTCCCAGATCTGAGAAGTCAGAGCCCAGGGATCTCTAGGATCTGCTTTGTACAGGAGCAGAGGGGAAAGGAGTAAGTTCACGTTTGTGTCACTGAGGATCGGG
>PVIC010043851.1:0-15251 GCA_004025085.1 Thryonomys swinderianus
TATATATATATTTTTAATTAAAAAAAATTTTTTTTTAATTTTTGAGTCAGGGTCTCGCGTTGTAGTTCAGGCTGGCCCTGAGCTCACTATGGTGCCCAGGCAAGCCTCTGCGAACTCAGCAATTCTCCTGTCTCCGCCTCCCGAGTGCTGGGATCACAGGTGTGAGCCACCGTATGCGTCTGGCATTGTGGTATGCGGTGTTGTTGGTGGGCATGTCTCCACGCCCAGCATTATATGTGGTTACCGGGGATCAAATTCAGGTCCTTGCGCTTGCGAGGCCGGAGCCAGAACCACTGAACTAACCCTCCGGGGCCCTCAGTTAGCATACTTATGCGGGCTTCTTTTGTGTGTAGGTTGTATCATCAGAATGACTTTAGATTATTTAAATTAGTCTCATTTGGCACCTCCAAAGGAGTCACATTTTTTAATATTAAAAACATTTTTACACAGTATTGTAGCAGTGAAAGGCCTTACTGCACACTGTTTGGGTCACTTTAACAAAAAGTTCTACTGTGGTTTTCTTAGGACTAATAATAGTATTTTGGTGCTCCCCCCTCTGTCCCCCAGGGATGGGACTCAGGACCTTGCACTTGTGAGACAGATTTGGCATCACTGAGCTAAATCCCCGACCCCAATATTTTAATTCTTATAAATAAGATCTCAGCTTTTGGAGTAAGATGTACTGAAATACTTGTTATTGGAATTTAATTTTAAAATATTCTATACACTGTTTCTAGCAAATAATTAATTAATTAATTACTCTCTTCCCGTACTGTGGTTCAAACTCAGGACCTTATGCTTAAGTGGTGGGCTTGGTGCCACTGAGCTAAATCCCAACATCCTATGTTTACTTAAAAAGGGTAAGTGTAGTAGGTAAGATCAAATCAAGAAGTGTGTATAATTTCTCTCTGGGGGAGCATCAGATTAACCCTGAAAATCTAAATGATATGTAGGGTTGTTGAACATTTCCTCCAGAAATGCTCAGGAGGCCCCAAAGCTTCAGAAGGATCACTGTAGTTTTCTTCAAAGTAGGTAATTAAATTTACTGTCTTCTTCTTACTATCTACCAATAAGTTATAAAATTTCTTTTGTTTTCCTTCTTCTGAAACCCAAAGAATCCTGCCCTTGTAAATTAATGTCTGTTAATTGTTTACAGTCCAGTATCTGGATACTGTTAGACCTGTTGTATGGGAAAAGTACATATAATTTAGTAATAGATTTTCATAGATGATGGAGACCAAAGGAATTTTAATTACTTTGTTCTTTTTTGAGACAGAGTCTCACTTTGCAGTTCAGCCTGGCCCTGAGCTCACTATGTAGCCCAGGCAAGCCTCGAACTCAGCAATCCTCCTATCTCTGCCTCCAGAGTGCTGGGATTACAGGCGTGAGCCACCATGCCTGGCAAATTAAAACATTTTTAATGCACTGTGGTATGTGGTATTGATGGCTGGTGGGCCTGAGTCACCACGCCCAGCATTGTATGTGGTTACCGGGGATCGAACTCAGGAGGCAGGCTCCAGAACCACTGAGTTAAATCTCCGGCCCAATGACATTTTTTCTTTTGGAACCAGGAAACCAGCAGAACAGTACTGTTTGGTTTGCTCACCAAGGTCTTGCTGGTTCGGGCTGTTTCTGAACTCACTATATAGTTCAGGTTGGGTTTGAACTTGCTGGGATCCTCCTGCCTCAGCCTCCTGAGTTCTGGAACTAGAGGTGTGTGCCACCACTCCCACCCAATTTAGTTTTATTTAATGTGGTATTGTAGAGGAAATCATAGTGACTAATCCATGCTAAGATAATGTGGTTGATCAGGGAAAAATTTTGTTGGCATCTGATAGATGGGGAGAAAGGGGGGAGATTGGCATGAAATAAATTTTTACTTTCAACTTTCTTCATACATCTAGTGGTTTAAAGTAGGATCTGTCTGTGATAGTCATTTGTACAAGTTCACTATGGGTTGGACTGTGATAATTTATTAATATGGAGGCACAATCTTTAGTTTACAGGTCTCATTAATATGGAGGCACAATCTTTAGTTTACAGGTCTGATAATCCCCTTTGTGTAATGCTAAAATATTCTAACTTTAATCCTCATGACCATCTTTTTTTTTTTTTGAGACAGGGTCTCGTTCTATAATTCCGACTGGCCCTGAGCCCACTGTGTAGCCCAGGCAATCCTCCTGCCTGTCCCTCTGAGTGCTGGGATTACAAGTATGAGCCACCACACTTGGCATTTGGGTGTGTGGTACTAGGGATTGAATTTGGGACTATGGAGTTGCAAGGCAGATGCCGGAACCACTAAGCTAAATCCTCGGCCCTTAGCATCATCTTTTGAGGTAGAATCAGAGTGTTTACCATGAACAGTATGGTAAACAGCATTCTGAGTCAGTGTCCTCCAGTTCCTAGGATGGTGTACTTGTCTGAGGCTGCCAGCATTCCATACCTTTGGATCTGTTGCAGTGAGTGGAGAAGATAAAGGTGAGCTGTACCAGTGGAAGAGAAATATCCATGGCTTGAAATTTTTTTTTTTTCTTTTTGAGGCAGGGTTTCACTTTATAATTCAGGCTGGCCTTGAACTCATGGCATTCCTTCTGCCTTTGCCTCCGGATTGCTGAGATTATAGGCATGAGCCACCAGGCCCACCCATGGTTTGAATTGGATTGATAATGTGGTTGTGAAAGTGGAAGGGGAAGCAAATAGGACGTGGAATGTTGTTGATTTGGGTGGATGGTTTGGTTTTGGAAAGTTGATTTCGAATGTACCTAAATATATTTTTCTTTGAGGGTCTATTAAAGAGTTATTAGAGAAGCAGGATACTGTAATTCAAACTTTTCCCAGTAATCTGGTTTGAACCAAATCAAATTCAATGGTTAGGTTCCATGTTGATATTATGGGGAAAACTGATTCTTTTCCAGTTTGGTTTGTGACCGGAGTAGTAGAAAGAATTAAGTTAGTGAACTGAGATACCAGCTGTGTTTTAGTTTTCCAGGAGAGTTTAAATTTGGTTTACCAGGCATTGAGTTTTAAAATATAGGAACCAAGGAGAGAGTTTGTCCATGTTTATTGTGTATGTGTGGGGGAACAAACTTAACAAACACTGGGGGCTGGTATGTGGCTCAGCAGTAGGGCACTTGCTTAGAATGCATGAAACTCTGGGTTCATCTCCATACTACAAACAAACAAACAAATAAATGAATAAAGCATTTTGTTTAAAAAAATTAGTCCCAGGGCCCGAGGGTTAGCTCAGTGGTTCCGGCGCCTGCCTTGCAAGCGCAAGGTCCTGAGTTCGATCCCCGGTTACCATATATAATGCTGGGCGTGGAGACACGCCCACCAACAATCAACACCGCATACCACAATGCGGGACGTGGTGGCTCACGCCTGTAATCCCAGCACTCGGGAGGCAGGGACAGGAGGATTGCTGAGTTCGCGGCGGTTTGCCTGGGCACCATAGTGAGCTCAGGGCCAGCCTGAACTACAAAGCGAGACCCTGTCTCAAAAGCAAAAAAAAAAAAAAAAAAAAATAGTCCCAGCTCTTAACACTATAACACAAAGAAGCAAAAGTACAATCTAGTGACAGTGGTAAATATTATTTTTATTTGCTGATATTACTGTTCTTTTTATAAAGAATTTTCAGATTCTTGGTAGATTAATTTATCTGAAAATACTTTATGAATTACTATATTAATTTATCTAGATTGTTCCAAATCGGAAAACATAGAAAAGTAAATTAACTTGCCTTTTTAACTGTTGGATGACCTAGGCTGATTATATTTATTTTTTCCATTTTCATCTTTTGTGTTTTCTTCTAAGATGAAAATCAGATCTTATGCTTTGACATTTGCTATTATATGATTAATTTGCTTTAATTTCCTTTAACTTTTATAATACTCATGTTTAAAAATTGATGGAAATTTATTCTGATTTTCAGTGATAAAAATTTACTCAAAGGATAATAAATTTGTAGTAGCTAGTTTCACAGTTGTAATCAAGAGAATTAGTGGAAAGCAAACCTTTAATTTAAAACTGGTTGCTAGATGGAAGGCAAGTGTGAGTTACAATTTAGAACTCAAGAAGACTGCTTTACTCTGTAGGTGGCAAAGCCATATGTGAGCAAAATCTGGCATGTGGCTTCAGAAGGTGACCATGTCTGCTTGTCCATTGCCCTGGCAAGGGAAAGATGGTAGAGAGAGGAGACTCAAAGACTGGCACAGTGAGGATGGGGCATGGTATTGTGACTGGACTGGATTGTCCTTTGTAGGGTTCACAACAGTTACCTAACTGAATTTTTTTTTTTTTTCTTTTTGGAGACAGGGTCTCGCTTTGTAGTTCAGGCTGGCCCTGAGCTCACTATGGTGCCCAGGCAAGCCGCCGCGAACTCAGCAATCCTCCTGTCTCTGCCTCCCAAGTGCTGGGATTACAGGTGTGAGCCACCATGTCCGGCATTGTGGTATGCGGTGTTGATTGTTGGTGGGCGTGTCTCCACGCCCAGCATTCTGTGTGGTTACCGGGGATCGAACTCAGGTCCTTGAGCTTGTGAGGCAGGCACCGGAACCACTGAGCTAACCCTCTGGCTCCTAACTGAATTTTTTTAAACTTGATTATCCCACAGTTTATCCTTGTTTGGTTTTAAAGAAACCCTCTCCAGTTGACATATCTTTGTTTTGAAGCCCCTTTTTGCTTTAAATGTGACACAGTTCTAATGTAACAGTTTGTCAAGAGTTCATAAGCTTCCATGTTTTGGCAGTAGTTCATTCAAGTGAGAGGAAAGCAGTCCTTTTTTGTTTATATCTTCTCTGTAATTTATCTTTTTTGGGGTGGGAGTTGAGAGAGGGTCTCATTATGTAGTCCAGGGTAGTCTTGAACTCAGTTTGTAGCCCAGGCTGCTCTTGAACTCATGGCAGTTCTCCTGCTTCAGCCTCCTGAGTGTTAGGATATAGGTGTGTGCTAATGAGAAATTATTCTTTGGTATATGATACTGGCTGGAGGATACTGGTTTTTCGAGCAAAATTGTCTAAAAGTGGATGTTTTAATATGTGTTTATTGATTCATAGAGAATGTATGTAAGTTACTGTAGTATTCTAAAACAAAAGCTTTTGGCACTCTTTGAACCTTAAAAAATTTAAGTCATGCTTTAGCACGTTGTAAACTGAAAATTTTTTTTTTGAGACAGGGTCTCGCTTTATAGTTCAGGCTGGCTCTGAGCTCACTATGTAGCCTAGGCAAGCCTCGAACTCAGCAATCCTCCTGTCTCTGCCTCCCGAGTGCTGGGATTACAGGCGTGAGCCACCACGCCCGGCATAAATTGAAATTTTATTTAGTATCTGTTATTCATTACTATGAGCCTCTAATATGATTTAAAGCCAGAGTAAAAAATGAAAAACCATAGGAGAATTAAACTTGCTTTAAAAGAGGCCTGTGTAGTAGTATTTGTTTTAAGATTAGTTTGGTTTTTTTTTTTTTTTTTTTTTGAGACAGGGTCTTGCTTTGTAGTTCAGGCTGGCCTTGAGTTCACTATGTAGCCCAGGCAAGCCGTGAACTCAGCAATCCTCCTGCCTCTGCCTCCAGAGTGCTGGGATTATAGGCGTGAGCCACCACACCCGGCACAGTGGTATTGATTATTGGTGGGTGTGAGTCTTTATGCCCAGCATTATATGTAGTTTCCGGGGATCGAACTCAGGACCTTGCGCTTGTGAGGCAGGCGCTGGAACCACTGAGCTAATCCTCTGGCCCTAGGTTGGTATTTTTAAAAAAATCAGAGACATATTGGTGAATATATTTTGCTTTTAATTTCTTCCATCCATGCATGTGCCTTTGTAGGTATTCTGTGAAAATCAGTATTAATAGTTCCGGGAATGGTTTTCCCTTGAGAGATGAGATATATATGATTTAGATAGATTAGATAGATAGATAGAGGACATACTGCAGAGTTTTTCTCTGTCTCAAAAGAGTTTTATGAAAAAATGATTTTCTTTTCCCTCTTTAGTAGGGTCTAACATTAGATCTAGGAGGTCCCTGTGGTGCTGCAGAGTTACAGAAAGAGCAGAGCAGCAGCCAGCGGGCGTGGGGGGATGAACCAGGCACAGAAGTGCGGACTGCCAGTCAGTGCGGGGGCCTGTCAGTGGCTGGAAGAGCCTCACATAGGATTTTTCACTAATGTGTCACGTTTGTGTTATTTGTTTGATGAAGTTACTCGGTTGAGGTTGGATGATCATACTAGCAGAATTCTGCCCCAGTCATCTTTTTTTGAGATAGGGTCTGGCTCTATAATTAAAAATGGCCTTGAACTCACTGTGGCCCAGGCTGTCCTTGAGGTCATGGTAATCCTCTTACCTCAGACTTCTAAGTGCTGGGACTACAGGAATACACCATCGCACTTGGCTTCTCTTTTACTTTTTATTATAGGTGAAGACAGTGAGGCAGGATTGTAAATAATAGAGCCCTGGTTGTGATTGGCATCAGTAGTCTCCTAAATGAGAGCACTGAATAGTTTTACTATTGAATCTTTTATCTCCTGTGGAACTCAGATTCCTTTTCTTTCTTTCTTTTTTTTTCGAGACAGTCTCTCTTTGTAGTTTAGGCTGGCCCTGAGCTCAGTATGTATGTAGCCCAGACAATCCTCAAATTTAGCAATCCTCCTGCCTCTGCCTCCCAAGTGCTGGGATCACAGGCATGAGCCACCATGCCTGGCAAGACTCAGATTCTTGACTGCTTTTTGGTTTAGATTAGGGAATGGGAAGGAACTGCTTGTCATTTGTCATAAAGATTTGCTTGGAAAACTTGATTCAGGCTGGAGAACCTGTGTAATATAAGTAATTTCTTGGCTGATATTAATCCTGGACTGTATTACCAAAGACAGCATTTTTTCTTAATTATTACATGCTTCATATTCCAGGATGTAGAGACATTAGTGAGTTAATATAGCTATCTTTATTCTGTAGATAAGAATTTTTGTCACATGTGTATTTGGCTTTATTTTATTTTATTTTTTGAGACAGGGTCTCACTTTTGTAGTTCAGGCTGGCTCTGAGTTTATTATGTAGTTCAGGGAAACCTCAAACTCAGCAGTCCTCCCACTTCTGGCTCCGGAGTGCTGGGATTACAGGCGTGAGCCACCACGTCCCGCCCGGCATTGTGGTATGCGGTGTTGATTGTTGGTGGGCGTGTCTCCACACCCAGCATTATACGTGGTTACCGGGGATCGAACTCAGGACCTTGCGCTTGTGAGGCAGGTGCCGGAACCACTGAGCTAACCCTCCGGCCCTCTGAGGACATTGTTTAATGTGTAGACATCTTGTAGTTTTGCAGGCTTGTTTTTGGTTACTATATTCTCTTTTAGAAAAAGTTGGAATGAAAAGGAGAGTATAAAGAGAATTAGTGTCTAAGGAGTTAGAGTTTAATTGAAAAGCACTAAAAGTAGCTTATTTTAGAAGCACGTTTAAAGAAAAAAATATAATCATTCTGCCCAAGAAGCTGTGCTTTTAAAATTAATTAATTTATCTTAGTGTAGCAGAGTTTACTTAGGCAAGGATGATCCAGGATCCCCATCCCCCCAACCCACAAGTGCAGAGCAGGTTCACAGAGGCTTATGAGCGGAACATAGGCTCCAGCACAGCCTCATGGGCACATCACCTTGGACCTGACAGGCTCTGCTGTGATGATTAGCTGGGGGTCAGCTCTTTATCCCAAAGTAGATTTTTAGTCACTTTAAATAGTAAATTAGTTGGTAGTTTGCTTCCAGAAGACTCAGGTGTGGAGGGATCCTTAGTCCAATTCTAGTTTAATTTAACATTGCCAATAAAACTTTTAATAGAGAAGTAGCACATTTAATTTATATGTTTTTAGAAAAACTATAGTTTCAGACATTTCACATTCATTAACACAACATTATTTGTGGGAATTCCTATGACTCTTGTCTCACCAGCCCTATACCCCATCAATTGGGAGGCACGCTTTGGTCACAGAACCTATCTATGAGGCCGACACCCTAGCCCACACCTTAGAGAGAAATGGTGCTGTATACAGCACCCATATCTTAAGACCCACACCCCAAACTAAGCCTCAGGCACACAGATACCTGGTCATCACACTGGAACTGCTCCTCCCCGCCCACCTGCACACCTTCCAAGGACAGTGGACCTAATATTAGGACCGAAGGCTTGGGTGCCCTGTGATATCCCAGGTATCTACCTCCTTGTCTCTTGTCCCCTGATCTGTGGACACTGAGATGTGCTGCCTTGAACCAGAGTCTAGTCCAGGATCCACCACCCCTTTGGGTGCAATGTGTGGTGTCTGAGGGCTTGGTGGGCACCTGGGTCCAAGGGCTGGTGTCTGCAGCCTTGCCTAAGTCCTCTTGTTCAGCTTCCTGTGTGGGAAAGCAGTTTACTAGTGTTAGCTGACACCAAAAGGTTGGTTACATCAGCTGCTCAACCCACAAAGCATGAGTGGGCAGAGGCCCAAAATCCTCCAGGTCCACAGGATAGGGCTATCAGAATCCATATATCCCTCCTAAAGTACCATGACACACATAAGCCTCTGCCTTGTGCTTTATTATAAACTTGTTAAAGGGTAGGGCAGAATGAGTCTAATTAATGGATTTTGTTCATGAAAGAAAGTATGGTACAATACACACTGTCTTGGATCCAAGCAAAATCAGAAGCAACTGCTTCTGAGCCAGAGGTGAGTTATTCAGGAGAGGCAATTGAGAACTGACAGCTCATCCAGTTTAGCAATGTAATCTTACAGAGCTTCCTTAGAATCAGCTTGATAGATTTTTAGGTACTGCAAAGTGTTGAATGCTTCTGTGCTGTGGGAATTTTAAAGATGGGAGTCATGGACTTGTTGTCAGCAGGCTTAACTGATATTTACTGAGCATCTTGTACCTGGTAGATAGTATGTGGATTAGGTTCTAAGGTGGATTATCCTACTTATTCCTCAAAGCAGCTCATGGAGTGTGTTGTACTATTATTATTTTAAATTTAATTAAGTAATTATTTTGAGATAGGGTCTTGCTTTGTAGTTCGGGCTGGCCCTGAGCTCACTATGTAGCCCAGACTTGCCTCAAACTCAGTAGTCCTTCTGTCTCTGCCTCCGGAGGGCTGGGATTACACCCATGAGCCACTACACTCAGCAGCACTGTGGTCTGTGGTACTAATTGCTGGTGGGCATGAATCACCACATCTGGTATTGTTGTATGTGGTTACCAGGGATTGAACCAGGGACCTTGTACTTGGTAGGCAGGCTGAACTAGAACTACTGAGGTAAATCTCTGGCCCTATCATTTTAATTTTTGCAGAGAAGAACTGAAATCTCCACAGAAACTGACATGCCCTGGCTCACACAGCAAAAGGCTTAGGTGTGAATGTTGCCCAGTTATCCAGCAAACATCTGAGTTAATGGTGGTTTTAGGTGCAGTCTCCTCTTGAGGTCTAGCATTTGCTTACCCCTTTTCGTGGGAGTGCAGTTTGTGTTTTATTTATTTGGGATGGGCTCTTCTGTGTTGCCCAGGATGGCCACAAACTCTGGGGTCAAATGATCCACTGCTGCAGCCACCCTGAGGTAGCTTGGACTAAGACATGTGCCTTTTCACCTGGCTTTCACTTGATTATCCCTCTTGATTGCTCTCATTGCTGATTGGCAGGGTCTTTTTCTCTTTTTTAGTAGAAATATCTGACTTGTAATTCCAGTCCTTTAGCTTAACATTTAGGACAGTTCTGTGCTAGAATCATATTTTAAATGGTTCTTTGAATTGACTCTACCCTGAAAAGAAAACCCAGCTGACTGACTATTCAGTATTACTTTTCTGAACTCTGATCAGTGGTCACACGGACAAATTCTGGAGACAGAGACTCACCAAGGACTGAGGCCGGTTAGGTTCAGTGAAGGTCTCTGCTATTCTTGGTTGTGACTCATGGGTTTTGAGGAAGAATGAGGACTGATGTTGCTCATTTACAGTTCTTTAAATGTGAAGATGAAATTACTGCAAAATTTACTGTGGATTCTCACTTTGATAATGAACTTGAATAATTATGGATTTGAGACTGTTACATGAAAATATAAACAGTGTTTATAAGCATGTGTACTACACTTAACTTTATATAGATTTCACTGTTGTGGGTATTGATTTGAAATCACCTGTCATTGAATTTCCAATTTTTTTTTTTTTTTGCAGGGGAATTTAATTTGGAAAATACTTGAGGTATCGTTTTGTAGCTCTGTACTCTTCATCTCATACTCTTCTTGGAGCACCCCATTCGTTCTTTTGGACTTTAGTATCTTCTCTATGCTGGTCAAAGTTTATACTTCCCTGGGGGCATGGGAGACTGAACCCAGGGCCTCTTCACTGATTTGTATAGCTCTAACTCCATCTTTTTTTTTTTTTTTTTTTCTTTTTGGAGACAGGGTCTTGCTTTGTAGTTCAGGCTAGCCCTGAGCTCACTATGGTGCTCAGGCAAGCCGCCGCGAACTCAGCAATCCTCCCGTCTCTGCCTTCCCGAGTGCTGGGATTACAGGCGTGAGCCACCACACCCAGCATTATATGTGGTAACCGGGGATCAAACTCAGGTCCTTGCGCTTGCGAGGCAGGCGTCGGAACCACTGAGCTAACCCTCCGGCCCTCCATCTTTTAATCTTTATTTTGAAAGAGGTTCTTACAGAGTTGCTAAGTTACTCAGGCTGGGCTGCAGCATGCTGTCCTGCTGCCCCAGCTCTCAGGATCTTGTGGCCTCTCCCTAATGAGACTGCATTTCTGGCTGTATAGTCAGTACTTGGGTCTGCTTGACCCTGTAACAGGGCAGCTCTGACCCAGCCAATACCTTTCAAAATTAAAATCTTTTCACTGTTCATCATTCTCTTGCCAAATTTTCCAGCTTTCCTTTCTTTGATTATAAGCTGAAAATCTGTAGGAACTGTTTGTAATGTCCTCAACTGATATGTATTTTGTTGTTTTTTATTCCAGTGAAAGGCTTAAGTGTGGATGTAGAAATGAGTACTCTAGAGATACTTAAAAAAAATCTCTTCCAGGAATTTTTGTAGGTCTTCCCTCCATGAGAACTGCCTTTTACTGTTATTACCTTTCTGCACTTCTGAAAATACTCCCTCATGTACTCTATATCATGCCATTTGTTTAAAAGATACCAAAGGAGTAGGGGGAGAAACAGCACACACCATATATAGTGGTTAAAGCAGTGTGAATTATCAGTGCAACTGCTGAAGACAGCCACCTACAACTTCAAGTAACTAGTCATATTATTAATTTGCACTTTGCAGGGTAAAGCAAGAAGGAGACTGAAGAGAGGGATTTGTAGGGCCTGTGTATATTTTCTCCGAGGTCCTGTGGAACTGTTCAGTAACTCTCATGGGAAGTGGCAGTGTTTCACTGAAAGCCTTTGAGAAGAAATTTCTCTGCTGATGAAGTGAGAAAGAGCTCCCTCCCCTTGTTTTTTGAGAATGCTTCCTGCTGTAATTCTGGGTTCTGCTCAACTTTCAGCTTCTGTGTGGTGCTTGTCAGATTTATATTCTGCAAAGTTGACCTATTATGTTGCCCATGCTTTCCAAGTGTTTCTTTTCTTTCTTTGTTTCTTTTTTTTGGTACTCGGGATTGAATTTAGGACATTGCACTTGGAAGGCAGGCACAGTGCCACTGAGCTACAATCCTGGCCCTTTCCAGGTGATGTTGAAGTTTACTGGAGCCTAGAGCTCTTCAGTATACATACATTACACCAGATAGAAGGCACCTAATATTTTTGTTGTTGTTGAGGGTTGAATGACAGTTTTACTTTAGGTTGAAGTAAGTTGAGGAACCTTGTCAAAGGAACTTAACTTTGAACAGTTGGAACACAGACTTTATTTAATTACCTATACATTCCTGTGCTCTGTGTGAGTTGAAAGCTGAGAGAAGAATAACTGTGAGTGGGCTGGAGGGTTAGTTCAGTGGTTCTGGCGCCTGCCTCGCAAGCGCAAGGTCCTGAGTTCGATTCCGGAAACCACATATAATGCTGGGCGTGGAGACTCACGCCCACCAGCAATCAACACCGCATACCACAGCGCTGGGCGTGGTGGCTCATGCCTGTAATCCCAGCATTTGGGAGGCAGAGACAAAAGGATTGCTGAGTTTGCGGCAGGCTTGCCTGGGCACCATAGTGAGCTCAGGGCCAGCCTGAACTACAAAGTGAGACCCTGTCTCAAAAAAAAAGAGAATAAATGCTGGACGTGGTGGCTCATGCCTGTAATCCCAGCACTCGGGAGGCAGAGACAGGAGGATTGCTGAGTTCGAGGCTTGCCTGGGCTACATAGTGAGCTCAGAGCCAGCCTGAACTACAAAGCAAGACCCTGTCTCCAAAAAAAAAAAAAAAGAGAATAACTGTGAGTGAGTAACCTGCCAACACATTGCCAGTGCCATTCTGGTTAGAAGATCTGCTTACATGTGGAAGAAGTGCAGTCCCTGACTTCTTACTATCCTGCTCAGTGTTTTGTAGTGGTTAATACCTGTGATGCTCTTTAGTCACTTGCATAAAACCAAAAGTCTGGTTGGTTTAAAGCTCTAAAGACATAGCTTGTCTATTTGCTTAAGCCCTGGAAACCAAATCTGTATTACTTTCCATCTCAAGATTCTGTTGGGTTCATAATCAAAAGGCTTTCTTTCTTTCTTTCTTTCTTTCTTTCTTTCTTTCTTTCTTTCTTTCTTTCTTTCTTTCTTTCTTTCTTTCTTTCTTTCTTTCTTTCTTTCTTTCTTTCTTTCTTTCTTTCCTTTCTCTCTCCCTTTCTCCCTCTCTTTCTTTCTTTCCCTCCCCCCTCTGTCTCTGTCTCTCTCTCTCTCTGTCTCTCTCTGTCTGAGACATGGTCACATGGTCTCACTTTGTAGTTCACACTGGCCCTGAGCGCACTATATAGCCCAGCCAAGCCTGGAACTCAGCAATCTTCCTGCCTCTGCTTCCTGAGTGCTGGGATTACAGGCATGAGCCACCACGCCTGACACTAAAAGGTTTTCTTTTAACCTCATGGTATTTACAGGGCAGTGTTATAAGCATGCATATGAATTGTGTTTTTAGGCTATAGAGAATGATATACTATACCTTTGTACATATTAAATTTGCATTTTGAATTATAATGCCATATATTTAAAACCTGGGGATTTTTCATATAAAAGTATTTAGAGCATTGACTGTTCTCATGCCATTCTTTAAGAGAAACAATGGTTTAAAAAATCTGGCATTTATCTTTTAGAATGTTTGTTTCAGAAATTAATGATTTTCTCAACAACATCTTTCTAAGACTCTGACAGCCATATGTTTTAGAGAAGAGATATATTTATTGATGTTGGAAACTCATCGTGTAGAGTTGGCAGTAGTTCCTTTTTAATCCCAGGTGGGCCTGATTGGGGGTTAGAGGAGGTTTTTATTAGAGAATGTTATGTTTGGAACATGAGATTATTTTAGAATCCTCTGAAGGTCTTTGTAATGATCAATTTAGCTACTTCTACAATGATAAGGATGATTTTATTCTTGAGTTATACCTATTGCTTTACCAAGAATATGGAAATGAAAAGTTTTTATCTGATTCTGCACACTCTGCTTTCCAAGTACAATTTGTACTGATTACATATATCAAGTATGTTTTTTTGGGGGGCAAATAGAATTGGTATTTAATCCTGAGAATTAATATTGAAGATTGTTTTATTGTAACACTTTAGAGTGCTGGTGTTTCTGTTTTGAGTCATTTATTGATACTTATTTTGAATTATGAGTTGTTTTGAGAGAAAACTGAAAACTGAAGTTACAGTAAGATTAACATATTAAGGTCAGAAGCCAGACATTACTGAGGCAGAAAAGCAAAAAATTTTTGTCAATAGTGCAGAAACTATACAGTTGCCATTCTATGGGTCTCTGGTTGGTTTATTTTCATAGTTTCTTTTTCAACTTAGTGGAAACATTTACTCATTTGAGAAAAGGCAGCACATGACAGAATAACACTACATTTCTCTAGCTTCTAGAAGGAAATATCTTTTTTTATTTTTATTTTTTGAGACAAGGTGTTGCTTTGTAGTTCAGGCCGGCCTTGAGCTCACTATGTAGCCCAGGCAAGCCTCGAACTCAGCAATCCTTTTGTCTCTGCCTCCCGAGTGCTGGGATTACAGGCGTGAGCCACCACGCCCGGCACTGTGGTATGTGTTATTGATGGTTGGTGGGTGTGAGTCTCCACGCCCAGCATTGTATGTGGTTACCGGGATCAAACTCAGGACCTTGCGCTTGTGAGGAAAGTACCGGAACCACTGAGCTAAATCTCCGACCCTAGTCGTTTTTTGTTTTAATCAGGTTATGTCTTCCTATTTAATTTTTATTTTTTTGGAGACAGGGTCTCGCTTTGTAGTTCAGGCTGGCTATGAGCTCACTATGTAGCCTAGGCAAGCTTCAAACTCAGCCATCCTCCTGCCTCTGCCTCCCGAGTTGCTGGGATTACAGGCATGAGCCACCACGCCCAGCCCTATTTAATTTAATTTTTTTTTTTTTTTTGCTTTTTGAGACAGGGTCTCGCTTTGTAGTTCAGGCTGGCCCTGAGCTCACTATGGTGCTCAGGCAAGCTGCCGCGAACTCAGCAATCCTCCTGTCTCTGCCTCCCTAGTGCTGGGATGACAGGCGTGAGCCACCATGCCCGGCACTGTGGTATGCAGTATTAATTGCTGGTGGGCGTGAGTCTCCACGCCCAACACTGTATGTGGTTACCGGGGATCGAACTCAGGACCTTGCGCTTGCGAGGCAGGCGCCGGAAACACTGAGCTAACCCTCCGGCCCCCTATTTAATTTTTAAAAATTTTTTTGGTTTACTTATTTTTGGAGACAAGGACTTGCTGTACAATTCACACTGGCCTTGAACTCACTGTAGCACAGGCTGGCCCCAAACTCATAGCAGTTCTCTTGGCTCAGCCTCCCAAGTGCTGGCATTACAGGCATATGCCACCATGCCTGGCTTAATTTCTTTTAATATTAAAGACTTGTTGGCCTTTTTTTTTTTTTTTTGCTTTTTTTTGGAGACAGGGTCTCGCTTTGTAGTTCATGCTGGCCCTGAGCTCACTATGGTGCCCAGGCAAGCTGCCGCAAACTCAGCAATCCTCCTGTCTCTGCCTCCTGAGTGCTGGGATTACAGGCGTGAGCCACCACGTCTGGCATTGACTTGTTGACCTTTTGAGACAGGGTCTTATTGTGTAGTTCAGACTGGCTTTGCACTCACTGTGTAGGTCAGGCTGGCCTCCTACT
>PVIC010043852.1:0-15250 GCA_004025085.1 Thryonomys swinderianus
AATTAAAGGACGAGCCAACATTTTATAACTTTGCAATCTACAAGGCAAGGATGCAATGCCGGTCAGCTGTTAGGGGGACAAAAGGAAGCAGTGCTTGGAGGAAGAGTTGCAGTTTTGCGTTCATAATGCTTATGAATTAGAGAAACCCACTTGGTGCATTTGGCTTTCTTATTCCATCATTCTGCAGCATGCTGTTGTATAAATAGTCCAAAGATTGTCAGAATCGGTGTATGATTTCCTAAGCTAGAAGGTGATTGGCAGTTCAATGGAGGGAGCCCCTTTGGGCAAAGTTCTACTGGAGAAAACAATTCCTATGTGGCACATGGATATGACTCAGCATGGGACAGATGGAAATGCAGAGCCTTTGCAGACATACAGCTGGCGAGCAAGGCTCAAGTCACACTACCGGGTGCTCCTACTCCTGGCTCGGTGCTCCCTGATCCTAAGATGTTTAAAATTTGAATGAGTGAAGTGACTCTTCTCTAATTGGCAGTTATAGACAAAATTGAGGAAAAGGAATTATTTGTTCAACTAGCTGTGAGAGGGCTACTGCTGCAGACAAAGATGTATTTGGAAAATATGTTGGAATATCCTGGTTAACAGACATAATTCAGAGAGGTCAGTTAACATTCAAAGTGCATTTGACGTGTGAAACTCAGGTACTTATGAATACTATGAATCTGAGGAAATGAAGTTTAATCAGTCAATAAGCACTCAGCCAAAGGAAGGAAAATGGCATTGTAGGGAGCGATGCTTAACTTACAGAAGAAAATATATGGTTTTAACATGTAGTATGAAAATCGCTGCTGCAAACAATGGTCTTTCTAATCAGTTCACTGAAGTGGGCTCAGCAGGGGCCCTGTTTGTCCCGCCTACCACTGGGATTACATTTAATTATTCCATGTAGTTTATGGCTAGCAGCATGGAATCTCTCTTCTTTCCAGTGTTAATTTGGACTTCATCAACACAGACTAGCTTCCTGAGCCTCCTAACTGTCTGGATAACAAATGAGAAGATAGTGATGCTGAGAATGGTCACAAGAGAATGGTCACAAGAAATGTCCAACCCCAATTATTTTTAGACCCATTTCCACATATTCTGCCCCTGTATTTCTGTTCTGTGAGGGATTTAGAGAGGTAGCATTATGGACTTTTTTGAACAAATGTTTTCAAAAGTTGTGCTAATGGAGAAATTTCTTTTGAAGCTAAAGTTTCTATTTACCTTTAGTGACTTTTTTAAAAAACTCATTATCTCCCTTTCACTCAATCTCAGGAGGAGAAAGGAGATAAAGCAAGTTCCAAATGAACTAGCGGCTGGGTAAGCTGTCAGGATATCTACGAAACCCCTTTAACAAATACAGCTTTCAACATGCAGTAACACTCACAATCTTAGTGCAGGGTGATAAGAATAATTGTATTCATTACACAGTTGAATACAGGAACATATTTCTGAAATAATTTTCCTTGTCCAGAATTACACAGAATTCCTCTGAGTGGCACATTCAAGAGAATTTTTATTAGAAGGATTCCAACTAACTGTTCACGGGCAAAGCGATTTCATATTTAATTTAATTTCGCAGAATCAGGGTGTTATGGAGAAGGCTTCAGACAAACACTGAGTGCAGGTTGACGAACATCTTACTAAACAGGGTTCATGTTTTCAAGTCCAGGAATCTATGTGATTCCTCCTTGGGCAGTAAGGCATCTCAAGATTCTAATAAATACACTGTTCTTCTTCTTGTTTCCTTTTAATTTGTTACAGGGGTGGCATAAACTTTTGTACTGATACTGCAAAAAATGAAGCTTGAAACCAACCTTTCCATCCCATTTACTTGAGTCCAGATCTTGACTATAAAGAAGAATTGAGGGTACTGTAACACGTTTTGTTGGTCAGGGTAATTTGCCTTTTCCCATTTTGTTTTTTGTGGACAAGTATTTGAGAAAACAAAACAATGCAATATAAGTCTTGTAAGACTACTGTGAGCCCTTTTACATAAAAGAGTAACAATGGTAAATGAATATTGGGTTTACAGTGGGTAATTACTGTCCTTTAAAAGAGACCTTCATACCCCAGTTCCAAGATCCTATTGACATTATCTTATTTTTTAAAAGCTCCTTTATGGGGCCAGAGGGTTAGCTCAGTGGTTCCAGCACCTGCCTCGCAAGCGCAATGGTCCTGAGTCCGATCCCCGGTAACCACATACAATGCTGGGCATGGTCATGCCCACCAGCAATCAATACCACATACCACAGTGCCGGATTGCTGAGTTTGAGGCTTGCCTGGGCTACATAGCAAGCTCAGGACCAGCCTGAGCTACAAAGTGAGACCCTGTCTCAAAAAAAAAAAAAAAAAAAAAAAAGCTCCTTTATGGGTATAATTCAAATGCCAGATAAGTAGGACATCTCAGCTTAGCTAAGTGACCCTAAATCTAAGGTGAAGGTCATGTCATGAACAGTTTGGAGTGACATTGCTCAAGCCCAGAAACCTCTAGTTTCACCCAAATCTAGAAGAAGCAAGAAAGGCTTCTCCTCTCCACACCTTAATTGCAGATTCTTGCCTCAAGAACTGGTATAGAACAAATTTGTATTGTCTTAATTCACAAAGTGTGCAGTAATTTGGTACTGCAGCAGTGGGACATGGAGAAGTGCTTCTACTCTCTAGGCACAGTATCAATTTTTCTCCTTCATTCTCTTTAGGGTTGAGTACACCATGGCCTGTGGACACTGTTTCTGCTATTTTTATTACCCAATCAAAATTTCTATGACTGGGATGGCTGATTGCACAGGGCACATTACAAAATCAGAGGACGTCAAGGCTGGGTGTATTTCTCTACTCTTACAGGGATCATGTTGTGTCAACTCAACCGTTGAACCTGCATTCTAAGCCCTCTCCTCCCATTTACTGGCTGGGCGCTCTTTCAAGAGGTTGGTGGATCAATCCTTGATTACCTGAGTTTGCACTACAGAATTCTTATGTTAGATCCCAAGACCTTCTTTCTGCAGCCTTATCTTCTGCTCTCACCTCTTGGGCCACCAGCCACAGAAACTTTTCAGAACACGCCGTGGTTTTTGCCATTGATGTGATTTTTCACTACACTAGGCTGAAGGAGGGACCTCATATTTTGAGGACCCAGACTAACTGTCTATAAGCAGACATCACTCCTTGACCTGCTCCTTCTGAGGTAAGATGGAAGAAAATAAAGGACAGGTAAAAAAAGACAAACAAACAAACAAACAAACTGATTCCATACTTTTAAAATGGGCTATGACCCTTCTGTGAGGTTGGGAGGTTGGGATATTCTTCCCCAGGTTTTCCATCACCTCCACATAAGCTTATATGTTTCCCACTCCAGGAAAGTATGCATCTTCATCTCTGTTTCTTCAGGGCCCACATTTTATTTCTTTGAGTGCGTACTAAAATTTCTGCCTAATAAAACCTTTCCAGGCCTCTTAGTGATGCAACTGGATAATTCTTTTCTTGCAACAGGAGTCAGCAAACCTGTGATCCTGTGGGTGAGGTGGGATTGGTTCTTATCGCAGCTTCTATGTTCTCCTCACACCCTGTCCATTGACTTTTTTTGCTTTGTACATTATACACACAGACATATTATTAGAACATCTTACCAAGCCTAGAGATTTACGTGGCCTGTCCCTAACTCTCCCCTCTAGAGATACCTCTCATCATTTTCTATCCTAGCCCTGAAAGTTCACCATGGTCCTTCCTCCCAGAGGGTCTCGGGATATGCTGTCATTTCTCCGAAATCCTGACCTTCTCTTTGCTTTGGTGACTTCACTAACACCTTCAAGTATAGTGGGAACGTTCCATGCCTTCTTCATTGTGAGTATCTGTTCAACATCTGTCTTCACTGGATGGCAAACTGTGGGATGCAGATAATGACTGATTTCAGTCCTAGGATATATAGCTGGCATATGGCAGAGCTAACAAAGAGGAAAGAAGATGGTATGCTTAGTGTGCGAGAGTTATTTCCGGTGATTCTATGAGCTCTCCAAGGTTAAAAGCTGGTTAACTTTGTGTCTGTGGTCCAGGAAATCTGGTCTTACATAGGGAAGGGTTCATAGAATAAATGGGTGAATTAGATGGTCCCTTTCTAGACTGCAGTTTGCACATGTATAAAATTTGGAATTTAGACTAGATACACGATTCTTACATCTTTTAAAACATATTACTACTACAGCTTACTTAGGGCAAAAGACCCCATGTTCTTGTGCTAATACCATTTAACAGTTTAAAAAAACAACAACAAAGAACTGAGTAGTAGCATAGTAATTTTAAAATATTTCCTCCTGTTTTCTTTTTTACTGGCAGCTCTGTGGTTCTTTTTGCCCACCTTCTCAATTCTATTATTCTCACTAATTTCCTAATTCCAACTAATCTAGTTTTCCATTAATTTAAGGAAGGATCATTGCATCAAAAAGGCAGAAAGAAAAATCAGTTCTCACTTCTTCAATTCAACTCATACCGCTGAAACCAATAGCAGGAGAGGTCCCGCAGGAAACTGAGAGATGACATCCCCATTGATAAAGATTTAATACAAGGGCTATTTACAGCTGTGTAGACAGTGTAAGTAGCAACTAGCACTAGGATGCCAGTAGCAGCCTGATATAAGAGGGTGAAAGAGAAGAGAAAGCTGGGCAGGGAGTTCTCCTTGAAAAGAGCAGAAACATTCAGATGAAGGACCTATACAGCCTACACTGACTTAGCAGGAATGAACCTGACAGAAGAAAAGCCAACCCCAAGCTCTTTCTCTTTTCTAGCACTGCTTGGCTCCATTTTGCCGCAGACCAACAAGGATTCAGAAAGCAAGGGATCCCACTGACACAGGAAACTTCCTAGAGTTCAGAGGTGAAGGCCAAGAGAAAGATTATCAGCCAGCAAAAATTTACTCCATAATCATAAAACTGGAAGAAAAATACAGAAGGCTCTTCATGACTAAGTGTTCTCCCTCCTTTTCTCTCTCAGTCCCCCAGAATGCATAAATTCTCTTAAACACTAGGACAAAAGAAAGATACAGAGGAAGTAAATTATTCTGGGAAGGTCATGAACACCAAAAGCTCTATGTCACTTTATGTTGTATTCCTTTAGGGTGAAGAAAATAAATCCTAGGATCTAAGAGCTGAGAGAGTCTGATCTACACTTCCAGTGGATCCTAGGGGATATGCAACTCTGCGGCACCAGCAAAGCGTTACATCAGAGTTAAAGGGTCTAATTGCAGGTGCCAGAGACCCTCTGCCCCAGTCCACTGCATGCCCACTTGGTACAGGGTAGCCCTATTACGTTTCATGTGTCCTCACCTACACAACACTGAGACATGCCCAGTTATATCATCTTGCCATCTCAGAGGATGTCAACATTCACAGATGACTGTGCTCCAGCCACTCTGGATTTATGCTTCTCAAAACTTTACCACAAACTCATTGAAAGAAGACAGGAAACCCTAGGAAATGATCATGTTTACTCTTATGAGACTAAAATTAAGCTTTAGCTATTATAGGAATGGGAGGTTGAAACAGGAGCTAAGTTCACTTATAAAAATATAAAGCTACCTGCTTTTTGTACATACACGAGTTGTGGACATGAAATAGGTGCCTCGTTTATTGGATGAAGTGAGGCTGTTCATGCCCCCTGAAGGCTTCTGAGTTCACTTGGGAAAGGGATAAAGAAGACAATTTTCAAATGAGATGGATATTACCTTAGTTTCTCCATCCTTTCCCTGACCTTCAGATTTTGTTTAGTATATACAACATGGAAAAATATTAAGTTCCAAATAATCTTGGAACTTACCACTGGGTGAAGAACTAGAGAAAAACTCAACAAAATATGCCATTCAATATATGTTAGCTTCTGGCCAATTTTAAAAGGGATCTTCTCATTTCTCATCTTTCTCCTTGTCTCTCTTTATAAGGACACCTCTCTCTCTCTCTCTCTCTCTCTCTCTCTCTCTCTCTCTCTCTCTCTCTCTCTCTCTCTCTCTCGGCAGTGTCTTGCTGTGTGGTTCAGGCTACCCTTGAACTCAATACATAGCCCAAGCTGGCCTGAACTTTGCAGCAACCCTGTCCTCCATAGAATTCCAGACTTGCACCAGAACACCCAACTTATAGGGCCCAGTCTTTGTAATCATCTTATCTCCCTGCCAGGTAAGTATAGGGCCATGTCTTGAAAGATACCATTCCTGATCTGCTTAAGCTAGTTGAAAATGAAGAGTGAGTCCATTAGCTTTGTACCTAAATATCTACCTATAAGCATTTTACAGCCTGAGACTGGCTTCCCTCTGAACGATCTCTCACTCTTAGTATATTTTGCCAGAGTTTCCAGGGATCAGAGTTCAGTCTGTCAGGGAGTAACCGAATGCTAGAAATGGAAGATTACTGATGGCTTAGAGATAAATTTGCTCTAATAGGGAAATTGAAACTCAAGAAGAAGGGAAAAAACCAACTTATTTCCTAAAGGTCACCTACCAATTAAGCACAGAAAATGAACTAGAAACTAGTCTTTTTCAATGGAAAATTAAGATCTTTCCTGTCTCCCATTCTGTCCACTCTCACTCCCATCAGGAACTGTGGCTTCTATGTCCTATAGTTGGACATGATGAACACCGTACTCTGTCCATCCCAAGCCCTATGCTAGGCACTGAGATTACACGATAAGGAAGGTAGACTTGGTCCCCACTGTGACAGCACATCTTGGCTTGTGTTGGGCTTGATCAAGAGTCTTGACTTTGTATTGGAAGTAGCTAGGGTGTTGGCAAAGCCATTTTTCAAAGCAAGCTTGGCACTGAAAGGTCAGTGTTCTGCATCCCATCAATCTGAGCATATGAAAGACCATTGGCTTCAGACTTTCCATTTCTTAGTTAAAATCAATCAGTGGATAGCATGTCTTGACTTAATGAAACAATTCTTAACAAGTGGTTGAAATGATGTCTGAAGCCATTTTAGATGAAGGTCCTGACTTAAGCAGCAACATAGAGAAAGGTATACTGGATTCTTTTTGGCTCCCTATTAGGTAGATTTTTTAGGATGGTATTTAGAAGACTATTTTAAAGAATTTGTGAGACTAAATAATACTAAAAGACTATCTCAGTAGAAAAGTTTTGATAGCCATGGAGGACACTGTCCTATACAATCATCCAACATGTTTCCCATGACCCAGCCACCCAGAGCCATATGATATGAGTCCACTATATTAACCAGAAAAATGCAGTCAGGGCCTTGTACCTCCTCATTTTTCAGGGAAGAGGTGCTTAGAAGTACCATAGAAATAGAGTCCTTTTGGATTTTAAGCTTCAAAATAATCTTTGGAAACAAAGTCTTGGTTGTAAGAACCCTAATTCTTGGTCTTTCTAAAAGCAAAATAATTGGCTGTGGCTTTTTTAGCTCAAGGGCATAGTGCCTTCCTGGCAAGAGTGAGGTCCTAAATTCAATCCCCAATACCAATAAATAAATAAATAAATAAATGAATAAATAAATAAATAAAAATAATGCACACCATAAGTTTACACTGTGAAAAGTAGATTAAGAAAAAACAATTAATAAGGGACTAGACTTCCAGATAAACGTACTTGCAGGTAAGATGGGCATGAGATACAAGGAGGGTATATGACAAAGAGGAAAACCGCAGATCACGTGAATGCTGAGCCAGGTTCCACACCCTCCCCAAAAGATGCCTCCTTTACAAAAAGTCCTGCAGGAGTAGGCAGGTTTTGCAGCCTCTGCATTCTAATTTAACCCTAACATTAATCTAACCTTAACTCTAACTCTAACCCTAATTCCAACCCAGTCCCAACCCTAACCCTAACCAACTAGCTGCTTCCCCCATATAATCACCTTTCCGTGTTTTCTGACTCTTCCAAGTCCATCTTGTGTCCATAGCCCAGTCCACGTATTCAGTACATCACTTTGAGTCTTTCATCTTCCTTTGAGCACAGAGAAGCTCAGCCTGGTAGCAGAAATAATCTCAGCAAATCTTGAGGTGTTCAGTTCACATGCATGCTAAGTATAACAGAGCAGTTGATCTGTATCTGGTGTAAGTCTGGAGTAGGACAGAGGCACACAGCTTTTTGGAAAAGGACAGCTGTGGTCATATGATAAGGACAGCACTTGAGGCAGAGGCCAAGGGGTTCCAGAGAGCACACATGTTTGGGAAAGAGCCCATTCGAAAGTGCAAACATGGCTGTCACTCACATCCTCCTTTAACAAAGGCCACCTCACCTGAGGATCAGGACAAGCACTCAGTACTGGCCAGAGATGCAACAATAGATAAAAGAGTTCAAAATGTAAAGTATGATACTAGCTATGAAGGCATTCATTTAGTAACTGGAATGGCAGAGTTGAAAAGAAGATTTCCTGTTCTGGGATACATTTGAAGAGCTCCTTCCTGAAATTTAGATAAGGCACAAATGTATTGTGTATGCAAACTGCCCCTCCAAGTCCTCTCTCCTTCCTTAGTCTTCAGCCTCACTTCTTGCCACTTCTACTTCCCCAACCCTGTTCTACAGGAGTTTTTTCAATACCTTGACTTCCTCCCTGCTTGAGTCCTTGTACATGCTCTTTTTTTATCCTCAGAACTCTCTAGACACCTTCTCCCGAACCCATTCTTATCCCTGTCAATTCCCACTTATCTTTTAAGTCTTTGAGTGCCACTTTCTTAGGTAAAGCTTTCCTTCTGGTCTACCCTATGAATAGTCTCAAGTTTTCTGCATGGTACTTAATGAAATCTGTAAATGTGCTTTTGCTTGAAAGCCTTCTATAATGTATCCCTCCTATAAACTCTACAAAAACAGGTAGAATTTCACTTTGGATTTCAAAGACCATGTCCTTCCAACTCATACCAATTTGCCAACTGTTCCTAATGTTGTAGAAGGGAAAGAGATGGAAAAACATGAAGTACAATTTGATCTGAAATGAAAGAGAATCATCCATAGAACTTCTGGTATCCCTGTGGTCCTTTCTGACCCATCAGGGGTGACACATCATACTACAAGGACTTCAGAGAGGAGGTAGGACATAGACAGAGATTTGTAATATTCCTGGAATATTGTTTCACCTTCTCCTTTGCCCATCTACACTTCCTGCTTGTGGTAGGGACAAATGGCTCCTTTCTGAGTCAGAAACCCAGACATCCTTTACCACAGAAACGAACCAGGGGAGCAAGGGGAAGACTTAAAACTGGAAACATATATTCATGTGATTGAAGAACCATATTCCTTTCAATAACACTATGCCTTGTACACAAAGGGGGCCTCTGAACAGGTATGAGGCCCAGAGACAAAAACCCTATAGGCAGTGCTGTTATGTGATCAAAGAGACAGGAAGGCATTAGGATGAACAGATAGACATCTTTGGTGACCAGCTCATAGTACTCTCAATAGTCCATTTTCAACCCCCCCTTCTCTCTGCTCCCCATCATGTTGGCTTACTCCCCTAGTCTCTCTATATTTTCATTAATCCCTATCACCTATCTCTCAGCTCTAAATGTAGGACTTTGTGAGAATAACTAAAGTCAGGAGGTTCTTAAAAAAAGGTATTGACCGGCAGTTCAGCTCTTTCTGTAAGCAGCATCAACCTTCAAGTTACTACTCAAGAGGAGGTATATTTAAAAACATGTCCTGCCAATCAGCTCTGCAGATGTGTTCTGTTTATGAATCCTGATTGCATGCCCCGATTACTACCTTCAAAAAGAATGTCTGGCAGACATGCATATGGGAATTGCACTTTGTTTGAAGAATCTGTGACTGCAGGAAAATTTAAAAAGAAACCATAAAAGAAGGAAGTATATCTATCTGAGCAGGGCAGCTGCTGACAGAGTGAGCAAGGATGTATGCCAGCCATGCTGAAAGCTGCTCCGGGGAGAGAGCCAAATCCCGTCTGGCGCTGGCCAGCCTGGGTGGTCTAGGAGAAGCAACACACACACAAGGCTGAAACAGATGCCCCTGGGACCTACGTTGCAATAATAGGTCAGTACAAATTGTCTTCTGCAAAGCATGCTGAGTTAGGAGCAGCCTCATGCTCAGAGGAAGAAATCAGGACCTGGAGAGTTTATGACTTACCTAACCTCTTTGCATCTGGTCTGTGGCAAAGCCAAAACTAGAATTCAGGGCCTCTGAAAGCAACATATGGCTCTGTCCAAGATCAGCTTCCATTTTGCATGAGTCAAGTTGAGAGAAGCAGCATCTTCTTGTCTAAAACAGAGCACCTAGGATCTCCCTGAAGCAACCACCTGACCAATAACTTTTGCAAATAGAACAACAAAAAAAGATATAAATTTACCATGAGATTATTAGGTGTAAAAAAACAGAACCAAAAACAAAATACAAAGAGACAGAGGCAGAGGTTGGGGGCCCAAAAACATCTATCATGATTAATGATGACCAGCTTTTACTGAGTGCTAACTGTACCCAAGTATGATTCTTATCTTCTTACATGTTTTTAGCTTATTTATATTTCATAGAAAGGTGAGGAGCCTTGTTTAGATCACACAGAAAGTCAGGGATGGAGCCAGAAACCTAGGTTGAGTTGTTTGCCACAAAACACATCCTATTGCCTTATTAGACAGGGTGCAAATTAATCTGAATTACTTGAACTAAGATGAGTGGCTTGATTCTTGTTCTCTACAAGGATGTATGTGAATTCCATCTTGATAGATAATGAGAAAAAAATTGAGTTTATGGGAGATGAAGATAGTGAATGAAAATTCCTTTTGGTGTCAAACAGATACACACATATGTTCCAGCTCATCTTCAGAAAAGATATTCAAGCTCCCTGATCAACAGTTTGCCCACCAGCAAATGGTCAGCATAGCACCGACCTTTCAAGTTATGAAGATATTTTAGTTAGCTCATACAAATTTTAAGAAAAAAGTGTGTTGGCACCTGGACTTCTATAAATCTTGTTAAATGAGGTCCTTGATCATCACAGATATCAGGGATGATGACTAATAAAGATTCTGCAGCTGCTGCTGATAAAAAAATCATGCAGTAATAGTCATGAAGCAAATGATACTCTTCTGCCAGGTCAGCAGCTGGTCAACTAGGTTGGCAACTAGTGATCAGTTTGCTTCTAGGGAAGATCAGGCAATGCCTGGAATCATTAATAGTCACATGCTCACTGGTATTTAGTGGATAAGGACCAGGAATTCTCTTAATACACTATAATTCACAAAAGTCCACCAAATAAAGAATTATCATTAAAATGTCAACAGTACCCAGGTTGAGACACCTTGATCTAGGAAGATATAAAATCTAAATATGGAAAATAAAAGACTGAAAATTTTATTTCCCTTGCTGATTACTTAATGCACTCCTTTCAGTTGCTATTGGCTGGATACAGCTTAGCATTAAAGCATTTGTGTACCATGTACAAAACCCTGAGATCAATCCCCAACACATACACACACAAAAATTCAACTACTATCTTGAACATTTCAGGAATCTACACCCAAAAGGATGAAGAGAAAGTCCCTGAAGGTTAGGAATGCCATGATAAAGCCATTGCATGGGACCTCTTCCATGGATGAGGCCTCCTTCCTGTCCGTACAGGGCTGCCTGGTCAGCTGAATCTCTGGGTCTTCACATCAAGTGGAAACTCTACCCTGGCTGTGGAGATGTGCAAAAGAGTGCTAGGCCAAAGCACTCTCACTCATCCAAACCTCTCACGCTGTGTGGGGATTCACATAAGCAGGAGGGGGCTGGGTGGAGGAGAGGGGGAGAGATACCAATAAATGAAAGAATAATGGAACATCGATCAGCTCTTTATCACAGCAGGGGAGCTGCTTTGTTGAACCCCAGTGCTGTCAGGCAGAGCCTTGATTAAATCCGCACGATTGCCTGGATGGATGGCCCCGTGTAGCTCTCATCAGCAACTCCTCCAGGAAAGAAGAACCACTACAGAAGTGGACAAGTGGGCCCAGGGCTCTCAACTGGATACTGAGAAGAAGACTGGTGCCCCCTTCTCTGCACCACACGGAGCTCCAAATTCCAGAGTTAGGAAAGAAAGTCAATTTATTTACTTATTCATTGACAAGAAATGTGGCTGATTAGAGGACAAAACAAGGGGCAGGTGGGATTCCCTGGGGAAGTCTTGCTGTTTCTTCATCTGGAGGCTGGGCTGGGGCACAGTTTTTCAGACATTTCCGTAGTTCTTGACACAGGACGGGAGGAAAAACCTCCCTGTCTGGGCCTGCTAGACAGATCAGCAGGGTCACGAAGTCAAGGGGTGTGGATTAAGAAGGGAAAGGAAGACAGAACAGATTGGCTCAGGAGGTCCCTTCAGTCAATACTGAGCAGGCACCCGTTTATTGAGCAGGTTATATTTATACTATTCCAAAAGGCCAACATGATGTCAAAAACGGTTACATATTATCTTATAGGTGAGGAAAAACAGGAACAACGCATCCGGGAAATCAGTGCACAAACAGGACTAGGATGTCAACTATAAACATACTGTCTGGAATCAGTTCTTTAAATGTCAAATTAGAATTTTCTTAGATTTTTCCCTATCTCCAACTTTCTTACACTGTTTTTTATTAATGCTTAACTTTAAGAAGAAGTACATCCATCACACAGTTAATTAACTCTACAGAATTCAGTCCTAACCTACACAGAAACAGGAAGGAAAACAACATGTTGCCAATTTGAGAAGCAATGGTCAGGGGGCCAAGTCAGAGGTAGTTTACTCTCTCAGTCAGGCATCCCAATGTAGCAACTCCAGGTCTTATCTTGGGAGCTGGGCAGCACTGTTTGAATTAGTGCAGATATCTCAACTGCTAGTTGATGCAGCACCCAATGCAGATCCCCAAACCTGATAGGGACACTTAGACTAGGCCGCTTCCCACACTCACCAAATTCCAAAGGGTTCAGTTCAGTGATGAAACCTCTGTGTGTGTTGTTTTGTTTTGTTTTGTTTTTGTGGGGGGAACTGTCTTGAATAGCTTTGTGAATTTTCTGCCATACAAGTACAACCACTTTGCTTAAAATGTGAGGGACCTAGACACTCCTTTGCTGGAGGCCACAGTGGGGTGCTGTCCAAGGTACAAGTCTCAGATTCAGGACCCCTTGCTGTGGAGGGCAGGTGTGAAGAATTGTCTTCAAGGAAGGACTTCTTTGTGAACACGAATGAACATGAATACTAAATGCATAATGAACACTTAGGCCTGGATGGAGAGCTGGCACAAGGTCTGATTCCTTCTTCTGGTCGGGGTTCCCAGCACCTCAGGCTGTACCATGCACCTGCACATCTTAGAGAGAAAGAACAGCCAATAGTGTGTCAGGTGTCATGCCTGCCCAGATGCCCCCCACAAGGTGAGCCCTGGCATAAGGGGCTGAATGCTGACCAGGTGATGGGTGTGGAGATGTAGAATCGGTTGGAGGGTGTGGACATATCAGAACTGGTCTACAAGATGGACAAATAAATGAAAACTAAATTAGTAGGGAATATGCTCATGGAGGTAAAGCAGGAAAGATACAGGAGGCAGGAGGAGAGGATGAGGCAGGAAATGATAGATAATAGCTGTGGTTTCCACAGGGTGGGTTTTGGAGGTGTCTGACAAGAGGAAAGTGACAAGAACACTGTATTGGATTTCCTTGCATGAATTTCAGTAAACATGTGGCTACAGTGCTGCATCTAGGGATGCAGGGTTCTCCTGTCCACATCCAAGCTGCACTATGAGAGATCACTCCTTCCTTTCCATACTGATATCTTATATTCCCTGATGCAAGTCTGATGACCTGCCTGATCCAAGGTCATATTCAGCCAGTGGCCCAACTCCTCTTTATATTATTTTTATTTCCTTTCAAATGTATCAACATATCAAACCACCTTGAGGAGGTACAGGGTTGAAGGGAGAACCCCAAATATAGCCCTACATCTGCATCACATTTTCCTTTCAACCAAAACCTGCTTGGTATTCAGCAGAAATGTTGAGTTCGGTGTTTAACATAATTTAACAGGGTGCATTAGTGACTGTCAGTTTCCCTTGTAGTCAAGATACAAAGAAAATGAGAAGTGCTTAGTAACCAGGCTGGGCCTCACAGTGAAGAACAAAAATCTGTGAGGGTCAACAGACTTGTGTCTGTGACTTCAGACACACACACACACACACACACACACACACACACACACACCTTCCACAGTTTTAAAACTTTTTAATATATTTTATATCCAGTCATAATGAGAACACTGCTGAATGGTGGGTAATATTATTTTTTCATTGTGAAGCTACTGAAACTGAGGGCAGAGAAGTCAAGAAATGGCTCATGCCCAAGGGGGAAAAAATCAGAGATTTTAGTAATTTAAATACAATATAGCCATTAGTCACTTAGTGATATATGGAGAGATTTCTGAGGAAGGCAGTGTTAGGTGATCTTGTCATTGTGTGAACATTGCAGAGGGGACTTGTACAAACCAAGATGGCCACAACATCAATAAGTAATGGAATCTTAGGGAACCACCACTGTACATATGATTGGTAAATGATCAAAATGTCCTTATGTAGAGCCTATCTTTATTGGGACTGAGGGAAATCAGAAAGCCCAGCAGATTTCCAAGCATCTCCCATTGGCATTCCCTACACCTCTCACCTCAGGAAACATTTCCGCTGGTTCTTGACTCTCTCTCTCTCTCTCT
Organism: Thryonomys swinderianus; assembly: GCA_004025085.1. Lineage (NCBI taxonomy): Eukaryota > Metazoa > Chordata > Mammalia > Rodentia > Thryonomyidae > Thryonomys > Thryonomys swinderianus. The sequence continues at coordinate 14,637 of PVIC010043852.1, forward strand.
CCCTCTCTCTCTCTCTCTGTCTCTCTCTCTCTCTCTCTCTCTCCCTCCCTCCCTCCTTCCCTCCCTCCGTCTTTCTCTTAAGCTCTATTTATTTTTTCTGTCTTGAGTTTATTGGCACATTTTAGGATACATTATGATCATATTCATCCTTGAGAATCTGGGGAAAAATAAGAATCAAGATGTACCATGGACAGGCACAAATTCTCTATCATGAATGTGATCTATGCTCTGTTCTATGGGACAGGAGAATGGCTGTTGGTCTCCCAAAATCCTAGCTTTTCCCATTCGGGAATAGAGTTCTAGGGTCTTTCCAGAGAGATGTCACATTTCCCAGTTCTTCCTGGTCTCCTGGTGAAGCTGTGTGATAAGATTTCTTAAGTTAAATAAGAGCAGAAGGAAAGGATATCACAGAAGCAAGGTCAGGTCTGTGAAAATGTGCTCACCTTCTCTATACTCATAGTTCCCTTCCTTCTGGAGGGTGTAGAGGAGTCTGAGGCCATAGAAGAGTCACAGGCCCAAAGAAGAAGGGGTCTAGGGAGCTGCATTCCACCGTCAGGTGGATGACATGTAGAGTTCTATTTTAGGTTCCTGAATATGAGGCTTTATTTTTTTTT
>PVIC010043853.1:0-15266 GCA_004025085.1 Thryonomys swinderianus
CGCTTCGGCAGCACATATACTAAAACCTTGTGTATGTATAGTTGGGCCCAAGAACCAAGGGGGATGAAGGAGTGCCCCACTCCCCCTTATTCTTAATTTCAGTGGTCCATTTGTGGAAGTTGTGAAGCTCTGGGACTTGCAAATTTGTAAGAGCTCATTGCCAAAGGAAGAACACTTTTGTTGGGAGGTACAGCCAGAGTCCCACTGATCCATGTGATACAGCTATGCCTGTATTCTTTAGTTTCTTCAAGCAAAGAGACAACAGGCAAGAAAGCAAGAAAAATATAAAGTCACCATGTATTCGCAGAGGCAATTGACTCTAACAGGATGCAGGAGGGCACCCAGATGTAATCCACCTGGGCCTCTGTTAGCATCATCCTGTTTTGTTAATATATGCCCAAGTCCAACAGTCTCACTAGTCTGAGGTCCCTTGGGGTTGAGAATCTAAGTCATACTGGAGGCTAAGCTTCCATAATCAATAAATGTGCTAGCTAAGGACAAGGGAAATCTAGCACTAGAAGTAGAAAAAGAATGCAGAATATAAATTGTGGCCCTAAGACCAGTTACAACAGAAGGGTCTGTCATTCTTTCTACAAATGCTTCTCTTCTAAATGACCCATACAAAGAGAGGCCCACAAAATCCTGGAAGATATGCCCTCGAGAACCTATATGGAAAAGTGAATCCAAAGGGGAAAACCACAATGGATTCTATGATCTAATGCCTAGATCTACCCTCATAAATGAAGGGCTTAGCTGGCCAAAGTGGCACACTCCTGTAATCTCAGCACTCTGGGAAACAGAGACAGGAAGATTTACAAGTTTGAGTCCATTTTTTGTAGCTCAGGGAGATCTTGTCTTAAAACTAAAACAAACAGGGCCGGAGATTTAGCTCAGTGGTTCCAGCACCTGCCTAGGAAGCTCAAAGTCCCTGGTTTGATCCCGGGTAACCACATACAACACACCCACCTGCAATCAGTACCACATACCACAGTGCCTCCCAAATGTCCCTCCCAAAATTCATATGTTGAAAATCTCAATGTGATCATATTTTGAGTTGGAGTCTTCAGGATACGATTAGGTTAGGAGGGTTATGGGATTGAGATTAGTCCCATATATGAGGTCCTCGGGAGATTGGGGGGGCACTTTCACCCTGTGAGGACTCAGCAGGAAGACAGCTGTCCATCTATGAACCAGTAAATAGGTCTTTACTAGACTGGGTTTGCCAATGCCTGTATATTGGATTTCCAAACCTCTAAAACTGTAAAGAATTTCTGTTGTTCATGGGGCAGCCAATCTATAGTGTTTCGTTATAGCAGCCCAAATGGGACTATGACTTTCTATCCACAGTGAGCTTAAATGCTAGCCAGGTAAACAGGAAAATATCAATAAATATGATAAACAAGTAAATCATTAAGAATGTTGGAAGATAATAAGCTCTAAGGAAAAAAGAAACAGTAGATGAGTAGTACCTGTTGTAGAAGATGGCAGACAGTATTAAATCAAATGTCAACAAGGGTTCATTGAGATGATATTTTCGAAATAGATAAGGTAAAAGAATTGAATGTATGCATACCTGGAGACATTACAACAAGAGGAATAGCAAGAGCATAAGCCTTCAGGTATAAACCAACATGTTTCTGGACCATGCAGGAAGCCAGGGAGGCTAGAATGATCAAGAAGGGGAATTTAGTGACAGGAATAGAAATTAAGGAAGGAATGTGGGGATGGAGGGCTCAGATTATGTAGTACATTCTGGGCCATTTTAAAGGTCATGGTAAAAGCTTTGAGTAAAATAGGGACTGTCCTCCCTGATTCTCTACCTTTCTAGTTAGATTAGATGCATGCTCTATGTTATTACAGTCTCTTGGGCTTCTTCCATACAGCATTTATTATTTTCTATTGTAATTGCCACACTGTCTCTGTTACCTACTTAATTGTGAGGTCCCTGAGAATATACTATGTTAGGGGATTATCAAGAGAATGATCACTGTAAGAATATAACTAGAAATAAAGAAGTCAAGACATGTAACCATACAATGAGACTTCATGGAAATATTAATAAATTTTGAGAATTGCACACTGTTCAGGATATAATCCAATTCTAGAAAGTAGGTGATTTCATTGCTGCCTCTGAATCAAGTATTCATTAATTTCAATTCTTATGTTTCATCATCATAATCACTTAGTACTCTGTCCTTCATTCTACACTTCTTAACATTTCCATGAATTATGACCAAGTCAAAGATTGGCTCCCCTTGGGTCAGATGTCCATCCCTCATCCAATCAGTTTAAGCAAGGTAGTAAAGTTGTTTGATACTCAAATGGTCACATAGGCACAAGAACACACCTAGGGCTCCTTCTCTTGGTAGAACATTACTGCTATAGATGACAGGTGATAGATTCCTCTTTACTACAGTTTAGTACAGTGATTGTCAAGTAAGACACATCAGTAAATAAGTCAACCTTGTATAAAGTCCACCCCACCTAAGGACAAACAATATTATTTTGAGAGAGAAGTTTAGTGCATCTAGCAGAACAACATAGAAGGGAACAGCATAGAGTAGTGGTGACACGTGTAGACTCTTGGCATAGACTGCTTGAGTTCAAATTACAACTCTGCTGCCTAGCAACCAACTGATCTTAAGCAGAACCCTTGACTTGTCTGAGAGTTAGTTCTTGCATCTGTAAAAGAAGGCCACAAATGGCTTTGATGTCATAGGAGTATTGAGTACATTAAGTGAGACAATATATATAAAGTGCTTTTCTACACTCTCAGTAAGGTGATTCCTCAATAGATGGTGGTGTAGTTGCTTTCTTCTAGTGTGGTTATTTTCTGTTCTAATGAGCCAAATAATGGTCTGGAAGACAGAAGTCATGTTTTACCCTCAACTGAGACAAGCAAGTTCTTGCCATTCAGAAAGCTTACTATGCACACACTAATTCTGAGACTGGCAGGGCCATAGTCAGCTAGCCGAATTCACTGTTTGACCTACTTCCCAGCAGGTTACAAGTAACCTGGAGTTATGGGTCACCTAGGCAATGGTGCTCACTTTCATAAACCAAGCTATTATGAAACAAAGGGTATGTCTTTAAAACTTTCTGGTCAGCTATAAACATATTAGTTATGAGACAAGCAGACTGTTATACCTTTCAACCCTCCATATCCTGATGGGGTTTCTAGGCAGAGGACTGAGGAGGAGAGGAGAAGGGGGCAGGAGGAGAGGGGAAAGGAGAAGAAAGGAGAGAGGAGGGCAATGAGTTTGCATTGACCACAGTCGAGGATTTTGTAAGCTATAATTCAGTGTGTAATAGAGCCTATTTTAATCCATCCAATATGGAGAAGCCCTTTGGTCACCACCTAAGGATGCATAAGGAGGTCAAGATGGAGAAAGATACCTGGGCATTTGTGTGAATGCAGACATGTGAAGTTGGGGATCATTTAGGGAAGGGTAAAGCCTAGTCTTAATGCCCTGTTGAACCCCTCTCGAGGCCAGCAAACAAGGGAAACATAAAGTGAGGTTTCTTTTTGAGACCTATTTAAATGGGAAGGACTCCAGTGGAGGAGAGGGTGAGATGGTTTGGGGATAGGAACGATGGCTCCCTTGGCATGAGACATTTTCAGTCAGTGGAAGGGTTACGGGCAGGGAGGAACAGAGGAGAGAGAGAGAGAGCAGAGGGCAGATGGTGCTTCTGCTATAAGAAGAACCCTCTGCAGACACAGAAAAGAACAAGGAGAGTGCCACAGTGGTCTCGTGCACAGGAGTCCCAACAGCTTCCCTTTAGGGCTTTCAGGACAAGCATGGCTGACCTCTGTATTTTCTCCAAGTTTTCCACCGCTCAAAGCTCTACCCTGCCTTCTGGCTTCTGGGGCACCCCGTGGCAGCACCACCTCTCCCTTCCTGTAGCCAGTGCTTGGGAGCTTTGAGGCATCCTTGTCAAAGGGAGAAGTTTTATACAGAGGACCAGTTTTCTCTTACCCCACTAAATCCCCTGTGAATTGCTTCTGAGGAAATGGTAGTGTCTCAGGAACCACCAGGGGGCACCAGGGCCTCTAGGTACCAGGGGCCAAGGAAAACAGAACTCCCCAGCTGTCCTGAGGCCCCAGGTCTGGGCAGAGGCTCCCTCCAGCTAGTCCTTGGCGACTGGGAATCTCCAGGGAGACTGTGCTGCTGGCTTATCTAAGAGAAATGAGATGACTGGGCCAAAGAGCCCTATTTCTGTCCAGCCCTACACTACCTGCCATAAAATTAAATGATCACAATGAGTACATTAATTACCTGACACGAATGCTTTAACATAACAAAATTATTAGCCATTCTAGATTTAGTGTTTGTACAGCACTTTATATTTGCAAGGGCGTTGCAATAACTTACCCAGCTGAGGGTGCATCTCAGGGCCTGAACGACATCCTAAAGCATTTCTTCTGGTCAGCCAGCTGTCTGGCTCCTGCCACAGCTGGTCCCCCCACCCTTCTTCCTGTACTGCTGGTATTCTGCTCCAGCTGCCGCCTGCCATCTCCTCCCGGAAGTCCCCTCATCTGCTTCTAGATCTCTTTTACTTCCCTGAGCCACTTGCCCAGATTGTCTCCTTGCTCCTACATCAGAATTCAAGGGCTTAAGGGTGGCAGCCTCGAGTGAGCCTGGCTCTGGAGCCCAGCAGGACTCTTTCCTGGTCTTCTGGCTGCTGCTCCAAGTGTGGACACATGATGGGCTCCAAGTGGGGCTCCACGCTGGAGGCCTGCTGCTGCTCCGACTCCACAGGAATTGACTGCACTACTCCACATGCTGCCGAAACGCTTCCAGAATGCTCACTGTGCCCACACCGGACCACTTGGTCCCGAGGGCAGCATGGCATCGAGGAGGCTCACCACTGTGTAGATCCATTCCAGACTGGATGGGGTAGCGTAGCAAACCTCACTAGTAAAACTTGTTGCAGTTGGTTTGGGTGTGAAATCTGCTTCCCCGGCAGGGAGATCAAAAGCTCAGTTGATGGATGTCTGTGTACCCAGCTCTCCTTGCTTGCTTTCATCTTCATCCCAGAAGGAGGAGTAAACATTCAGCTAGCGAGCACTGCAGGTGTTCCCTTAAAGAGTGTGAAGGAATATCATTGAAAGCAGACGAGACCACCAATGAAGGTGTCCGTGGGGATCCCAAGGGCCTCGAGGAGGATCAAAATGAAGGCATTTGCTGCAGCAGTTCCAGAATGTCTGTGTAGGAAGGTCTTTGGGGGCAGCAGTTATTTGGCTGGAAGGTGGCCAGGGAGACTTACCTTGAAACTGAGTTTGGATAGCTGGTATGATACAGATGAATAATGTTTTCTAATCTGCTTTTAGTCATACTTTATGACAGTTGAGAAGTGCCAATTTTCTACGTAAAATTTTTCATGGTGCATAGTATAGTGGTTAAGATCAGGACTGTGGAACAGGATTGCTTGGGCTGAAATCTCAGCTTCACCGTTACTGACCATCTGGGTAACTTGAGGCAAGGATTTTAGCTTCTCTATGACTCAATTTCCTCATCTATAAGATGTAGATAACTATTGACTTGAGGGAGGTGCTATATAATCTACACAAAGCATTTAGCATATATTAAATATTCATTGAGCATTAGCTACTGTTATTTATTGGGAAAGACTTGGGTGGGCCTTGTAGGTATGGTAACATTGGTACATTCAAAATGAAGGAGATAGGAAGAGGGATTTAAGAGTCATTTAGGCTAAAAGTAGCATGTATAGTACGGTGTTGAAATTCCTGGCTAAAGTCCAAACAATTTTACTTCTAAATAGATCACGGAGAGAAAAGGCTGAGTTTCAAGTGATCAAAGACTTTTGGATGCATTGTGTTGGAGATGGGAGCTGCCTAACACCCCCTTAGACTGGACCAGATGTTATACCTAAGAGAAGTAAGAAAGATGTTTCTTTTCTTGCTTTTCTGAGCACAGTTTGGAGTATCTGTGGAAGGAGGTCCGAGAGAGTGGAGGAAGTTAAGGCTATCAGTATGGTAGGCAAGACGCCCTGCACCCCTACACCCACCTGAACATAAGGTTTCAGTAGGACTTTCCTGGGCCAGCTGGCCTCTGTGTTGGTGCAATAAGCCTCTTCGATTCTTCCTCCCCTCTAGGTTCTCAGACTGTTACAGGCTTCATACAATGGACCATACTAGGGGAGGAGACATTCAGGTTTATAGCCCTGACCTAAATGGATGATGCACTAGGATGAGTCTGGCATGTGAGGAAACCTGGTCCTACCCGGGTCCCAGTAACTCCTCTTCCCATATCCTTCCCATATCCTCCCATTTCAGTGAGATAAGGAACATCTCATAAGGTTCCCCCTGAAAGTTTCTTCCATCACAAGCCCACTTGAAATTCTATCTCTTTTTGCAGTAACCACCCAGAGAATAAGAGCAGGGCTGAGCTCCAGGAGTTTGGTATGATTCTTGTAGGCCCCTTTTAAAAGAAATGAACATACTAATTCCTCCTCTTCTGCCTTCTACTCCAGACTCAAAATCAGCTTGCCTACCACATCAGTGAGCAAAATTACCCAGAAGACACAAGGATACTCCTTCCTTACAACAGCATTTCTAGGAAAACTCTGGAATGAGAATAAAAAAGATAACTAGAAGAAATCTGGCCATGCTATATGACCAATCCTCTAGTCTAGGGAATCATCAAAAATGATTTCTTGGGCAACGAAAAAATGCAATTTATGTGCATGTATAATGTAAAAAATAATTAGATTTTACTGATATTTATAAAAATATTGAGGCAAGCATTCTCACTTGTTAAGGCATTTGGTTGCTAGTTACATAAGAAACATTACATTCTTGGGGGAAATGGGGATATAGAGAAATTCAAACTTTCACAATAGAGGACAGGTAATTGAACAGCTGAAACAAGTAGACAATGGGTAGATTAGTAAGAGAAAAGGTATACTTTTTTTTTTTTGAGACAGGTTCTTGCTTTGTAGTTCAGGCTGGCCCTGAGCTCACTATGTAGCCCAGGCCAGCCCCAAACTCAGCAGTCCTTCTGCCTCTGCCTCTGCCTCTGCCTCCTGAGTGCTGGGATTACAGGCGTGAGCCACCAAGTCCGGCGCTGTGGTATGTGGTATGTGAGCCACCAAGTCCAGCGCTGTGGCTGGTGGGTGTGAGTCACCACGCCCAGTATTGCCATATGTGGTTACCGGGGATGAACCAGGGAACTTGCACTTGCTAGGCAGGTGCCGGAACCACTGAGCTAAATCTCTGGCCCAGCATACATACTTATTAACATGCATATATGCATGGAAACTATATAAAATATGCAATTTAAAGAAGGCCAAAGGGCTAGGACTTAAATACCTCCTTCACAGGGGATAGTGAAATGTAAGCAATTTTAGAGAGGTAGTAAATGGTCTTTAGGGGAAAGAATGAGCCTAGCAAACAAACAATGGCCTGAGACAAAGTTTTTCTGGGCACTAGGTGTATAATTTTAAGTCTCTTCATCTTTGATAAAAGTTTAATTCTCTTTGGATAATTAAATTCTAATAAGAAATTTTGAAGAAATTGTATCCCTCTTTTTTATTTTGAGACAGGGTCTCACTAATTTGGTAAGTTGCCCAGACCGGGTTCAAACTTATGATTCTCCTGCCTCAGTTTCCCAGAGTGCTAGGATTATAGATATGGGCCACCATGCCTGGCTGTGGATTTGTTCCTCAGAAAAGTAAAGGAACTTCATAGAAAGTCAATCTCTGCATATTTTGGGGTATTTTTCTGAGCCCCCAAAAGACTTCATAAACCTAAAGGTTGATGGTGATGCTTATGATGCATTGCTGTTAACATGTGGTCAATAAAGTGACTTTTCTGGTTGTAGTAACTAGTATTTTTGTTTTGTGTTTTTTGAGACAGGGTCACACTTTGTGGATCAGGCTGGCCCTGAGCTCACTATGTAGCCCAGGCAAGCCTTGAACTCAGCAATCCTCCTTCCTCTGCCTCCCGAGTGCTGGGATTACAGGCATGAGCCAACGTGCCATGCAGTGTGTTATGTGGTACTGATTGCTGGTGGGCGTGAGTCACCATACCCAGTACTGTTGTATGTAGTTATCAGGATCAAACTGGAGACCTTGCACTTGCTAGGCAGGCTCCAGAACCACTGAGCTAAATCTCCGGCCCAGTAAATACTCTTTTTTTTTTTTTTTTTTGAGACAGGGTCTCACTTTGTAGTTCAGGCTGGCCCTGAGCTCACTATGTAGCCCAGGCAAGCCTCAAACTCAGCATTCCTCCTGTCTCTGCCTCCTGAGTGCTGGGATTACAGGCATGAGCCACCATGCCCGGCACTGTGGTATGCGGTATTGATTGCTGGTGGACGTGAGTCACCACGCCCAACATTGTGTGTGGTTAACTGGGAATTGAACTCAGGGCCTTGCGCTTGCGAGGCAGGCGCCAGAACCACTGAGCTAAATCTCCGGCCCCCAGTAAATACTTTTTAAACCACCTGTCCATTCTGTCTGTGAAAAATGGACAGATAATTTTTTTTTTTGAGACAGTGTCTCACTTTGTAATTCAGGCTGGCCCTGAGCTCACTATGTAGCCCAAGCAAGCCTGGAACTCAGCAATCCTCCTGCCTCTGCCTCTCGAGTGCTGGGATTACAGGCGAGAGCCACCACGCCCAGCACTGTGGTATGTGGTATTGATTGCTGGTGGGCATGAGTCACCACGCCCAGCATTGTATGTAGTTACCGGGATCCAACTCAAGGCTTTGCACTTGCGAGGCAGGTGTTGGAACCACTGAGCTAAATCTCCGGCCCACAGATAATTTTTAAAGATTTCTGCAACAAAATATGATTTAAGAATTATATCCAAGAAATAGACGCATGAGAAATTACTTCTATTACTAACAGAATCTGCAAGCCCTATTACTAGAGAAAAACAATTATAAGCTAATCAGAACTGATAAGAAGTCAGCAAAATCTGGGCCAAGGATTTAGCTCAGTGGTTCTGGCATCTACTTTGCAAGCGCAAGGTCCCTAGTTCAACCCATGATAACCATATACCACAGTGCCGGGCATCATGACTCACGGCCCCCAGCAATCAGTACCACACATCATAATGCCAGGCGTGGTGGCTCACACCTGTAATCCCATCATTTGGGAGGCAGAAGCAGGAAGATTGCAAGCTGGTAGTATAACTCAGTCTGAATCCAATAGCCTGAGAAATGGGAAGAGAAATAGTGTAAGTACTGGAATCTGAAGGCCTGAGAACCCAGAATTCTGATGTCTAAGGGTAGGAGGGGCTGGGTGTCTTATCTTAATAAAAGAATAACTTCTTTCACTTCTTTGTTCCATTTATGCCCTTAAATGACTAGATGATGCCAACCCATGTTGGTAAGGACAAATATTTACTCAGTTTATTTATTCAGGTGTTTATCTGTTCCAGAAACATCCACACACATCTGTTCCAGAAACATCCCAAAATAATGTTTTACCAACTATTTGAGGATCCTTCAGGCCAAGCCAGGCTAATATGTAAAATTAGCAGGCACAGTAGGGAAAAGAATGGCTTTAGGGATATTAGTTATTAAAGTGATTGAGACAAGTGACTTCTTTGAAACACTATATTCTAGCACCTTACAGTTCATGGCTCATGATAGTTATTGGGTAGAGTGAAAAATGTTAGTGATTTAGACTGAAAGGTGAGTGAAACTTCCTGAACAAAGATGACAATGATTTGGACAAGGCAGATGGTAGTAGAGGTGGAGAAAGACAAAAGATTTGAAAAACAGTTTGGAGACAGAATTAACAGGCCCGTGATTATTTATCAATGAGGAGAAATGTCAAAGATGTTTTAGGCTGGGGATTTAGCTCAGTGGTTCTGGTGTCTGCCTTGCAAGTGCAAGGTCCTGAGTTCAATCCCTGGTACCACACACACAATTCTGGGTATGGTGGCTCACACCTGTAATCCCAGCACTTGAGAGGTAGAAGCAGGCAGACTGCTGTGAGTTCAAGACTAGCCTGGGCTACACAGTGAGCTCAGGGCCAGCCTGAACTACAAGGCAAGACCTTGGCTAAAAAAAAAAGGATGTTTCAGATTTCTGGAAGAGAATTTAATAAATAAGTGATAGGGCCGGAGCATTAGCTCAGTGGTTCCGGCGCCTGCCTCGCAAGCGCAAGGACCTGAGTTCGATCCCCAGTAACCACATATAATGCTGGGCGTGGAGACACGCCCACCAACAATCAACACCGCATACCACAATGCCGGGCATGGTGGCTCACGCCTGTAATCCCAGCACTCGGGAGGCAGAGTCAGGAGGATTGCTGAGTTCGCGGCGGCTTGCCTGGGCACCATAGTGAGCTCAGGGCCAGCCTGAACTACAACGCGAGACCCTGTCTCAAAAAGCAAATAAATAAATAAATAAGTGATAAGTTTACTTTTAAACTGCTGAGTCAAAGGCACTGCAGAGATAAACATTTGAAGATATCAGGTAAGGAGTTAGATATATCCACCTAGAATTCCAACAACAACGTATAAATTTGAGGAGCTTCTGTATACTGATAGTAACCAAAGCCTTAGAGGAGCTGAAATCATTTGAAGAAAGATTACTGAATGAAAAGACAAGAGCTCTTGGGACAGACCCTCAAAACCAATATTTAAAAGTTTAGTAGAAGAGAAGGGAGGAGCCAGCAATAATAGGAAATAATAGGAACTGGGGAATGTGGATATTTTAGAAGTTGTAAAAGGATATATTCAAAGAGAAAGCTCAGAGTAATTCTAGCAGAGCAAATTAAATGATGAACCATGGACTCTAAACTAGATAAGTAGGAATATGAAGAGAGGGAAAGAGTAATAGAAAGTGAAGGGGTCAAGAAAATAACATTCAAATGAAAAGGAGGAATATTTGAAGTTAGATAAGCTTAATAAGCAAGAAATTTGGGTCATGGAGGTTAGAAAGTGAACTATTCAAGTTAGTGACTTTAGAAGCAGAGAAAGTGGAAAAATTGTAGGTCATAATGACAAGATCTTCAGAGTAATGGGTGGAGTAGCACTGTGAGAGGGCACTGGAGATAAGGTAGATCTTTCATGCAGACTCTGAAGCAATTCAGGATGATGGTAGGGCTAATAATACAAGAGATAGTAACCCAAATGCCAGGAGAGCGCAGTGACCAATCAGGGAGAGAGCAGCAGAGGTTTGTACAAAAGAGTGAGGAAGCAGTGGGCTCTAAGCAGCCCTGGGAGGATTCTCAGCTCCTGACACTGTAGATTTGTGAGAAGGTTAGCCAGCTTCCCTTGAGGGAGTTGCAGGGAAAGCATTAGGGACAGATCCAAGTTTACATTAGGCAAGAAGTAGAGGGAATGCTTAGGAAGTGTTCAAGGGCACAAAAGGTGTTGAAATTCCAAAGGACAAATAGACGGTTTTGTCAGAGAAGGAAGAGAGAGTCTAGGTTGAAGGAATTATGGAGCACCGTATATTAGGAATAACGCTTCCATAGAGAGCAAATATGGAAAGAAGAAAGTTCTTATATTCTGGGCTTTCGCCTATGAAAACAGGAATGAGGCTTGGTGGGTTTAGTTCCAGCTGACCCTTGGAGATCAGTGGAAACAATATTTAAGGAAAGTCAACTGAGGTTTCAAAAGTACTTCAAACATTTCGCATGGAGCTGTAGTTAGTCAGAGGGGAGGCATGAGAGGACAACCACAGGAAGCAGAGAAGCATGGAGTTCAGTGTTCTTTGAGGAGAGGAATGAACAGGGCCCTGATAAATTAGATTAGATTAGGCTCAGGATCCCATATCTTGTTTAATCAGGAATTGGAAATCTTGATATTTGTACTTTGGGATGGGGTATGTGTGAAAGGAGGGCCTTAAGAGCCAGAGATTTAGCTCAAGTGGTACAGTGCCTACCTTGGAAGCACAAAGGAAGCACAGAGTTTGATCCCTGGTACTGCAAACAAACAAACAAAGGAAGGTCTTAAGAGTGGCTAGGAGGGGCTGGAGGGTTAGCTCAGTGGTTCCGGAGCCTGCTTGGAAAGCACCTGGAGACTCACGCCCAGCAGCAATCAATACCACAGTGCCTGGTCACGCCTGTAATCCCAGCACTCGGGAGGCAGAGACAGGAGGATTACTGAGTTCGAAGCTTGCCTGGGCTACAGAGTTGAGCTCAGGGCCAGCCTGAACTACAAAGCAAGACCCTGTCTCCAAAAGAAAAAAAAAAAAAAAAAAGAGTGGCCAGGAGTTTGAGCCCAGCTCTACAGGTACAGATAGAGTATAAAACTTTTCATTTTTATTACAGTGCAATTTTAAATTTCATTCTCTAAGTACAAGAATAGTGCCTAAACTCTTAGTCTGAAAATATTTTTACTTGTTTTTGCAAATTTAAATTTATTTATATTTTTCCCTTAGCGCAAACTGATACTTTTATTGGCACCTTTGTAATATATAATGACACTGTTCATCCTGGGAGGTTAGTATATATACATAATCTTTTTTTTTTTTTCTGGTACCAGGGATCGAATTTGGGCTGTGCTTCCAAGGTAGGTGTGGTACCACTTGAGCTAAATCCCCAGCAATGTTACACCTTAATTCTTTTTCTCCCTTCCCCTCCCTTACTTTCCCTCCATCTCTTGGACCCCTGTGTGTGTGTGTGTGTGTGTGTGTGTGTGTGTGTGTGTATTTTTCATAATATTTGTAGTATATAATGATCACATTCCTCATAGGGACTTGGTACATGTACACAACACATCATAACCCAACCCCCTTACTTTATCTTATTTCTCTTCCCTCTCTCACCTTCAAGTCTTGATTCCCTTCCCATATACTGAAGAGCAGAGGCTGATGCTTTATTCATTAAGTGACTGGGTCACCACTCATATGTTAAAAATTGACCTCATTATTTCCTCCCGTCTATCTTTTGTTTTGCTCTTTATTTCTATTTTGAGTTTGTCACATAAGAGAAACTATAAGATAGTTAAACTGTGTGTCTGATTTATTTCACTTAACATTATGATCTCAAAGTGCATCCATTTCCCTATTAATGACTTGAATTTATCCTTTATGTCAGAATAGTACTCCACTGTGTATAAATATTACATTTTCTTTATCCAGTCATGTTAATGAACATACAGGCCACTTCCAAGATGTAGCCTCTGTTTGTTTGTTTGTTTGTTGAGACAGTATCTCACTATGTAGTCCAGGCTGGGCTTGAATTCACTATGTAGCCCGGACTGGCCTCAAAGTTGAGGCCATCTTCCTGCCTTGGACTCCTGACTGCTGTAATAGATGTGGTACAGTAGAAGTGCACCACCATGCCATCAAGATTCACCTACTGTAAGTTGTGCTATTATAAACATGGGTATGCATGTATCCCTGAAATATAATGTCTTTAACTCTTTCAGGAAGATAGTTAGAAGAGGAAGGTCAAGTGAAATTTCTATTTTTAGTTTTTTGAGGAACTTCCACACTAATTTCCATAGTGGTTATACAAGTTTACCCTCCCATCAACAGAGGAGAAAAGTTCCTTTTTCCCCCTACAACCTCACCAGAATTCGTTATTATTTGATTTCTTGAAGACAGCTATTCACTCTAGAGTGAGATGGAAACTCAGTGCTTTTTTGTTTGTTTGTTTGTTTTTTGGTTTTTTTGAGATAGGGTCTTGCTTTGTAGTTCAGGCTGGCTCTGAGCTCACTATGTAGTCCAGGCAAGCCTCAAACTCAGCAATCTTCCTGCCTCTGCCTCCCAAGTATTGGGATTACAGGGGGGAGCTACCAGGCCCAGCACTGTGGTATGTGATATTGATTGCTGGTGGGCGTGAGTCCCCACGCCCAGCTTTGTATGTGGTTACCAGGGATCAAACTCAGGACCTTGTGCTTGCGAGGCAGGCGCTGGAACCACTGAGTTAAATCTCTGGCCCTCAGTGTTGTTTTAATTTGCATTTACCAGATAGCCAGTGATGCTGAACATTTTTTAATGTATTTATTGACCATTTGTACTTCTTCTGAGAAGTACATATTCATTTCAATTGCCCATTTTTATTGGGTCATTTAATTACGGGGTTCAATTGCTTTTAGTTCTTTATATATCCTAGATATTTGTCTTTTGAGGAATAGTTGGCAAAAATTTTTCCATTCTTGGGCTGGAGATTTAGCTCAGTGGTTCCAGCGCCTGCCTCGCAAGCACAAGGTCCTGAGTTCGATCCTGGTAATCACATACAATGCTGGGCATGGTGACTCACACCCACCAGCCATCAATACCACATACCCCAGTGCTGGGCATGGTGGCTCACGCCTGTAATCCCAGCACTCAGGAGGCAGAGGCAGAAGGACTGCTAAGTTCGAGGCTTGCCTGGGCTACATAATGAGCTGAGGGCCAGCCTGAACTACAAAGCGAGACCCTGTCTCAAAAAAAAAAAAATTCCAATCTGTACATTGTCTCTTCACTCTGTTGGTTGTTTCTTTTTCTGTGCAAGATTTAAAATTTGAAGGGAGGGGCTGGAGATTTAGCTCAGTGGTTCCCGCGCCTGCCTCGCAAGCTCAAAGTCCTGAGTTCGATCCCAGTGACCACATAGAATGCTGGGCGTGGGGACTCATGCCCACCAGCAATCAATACCACATACCACAGTGCCGGGCATGGTGGCTCATGCCTGTAATCCCAGCACTCAGGAGGTAGAGGCAGGAGGATTGCTGAGTTCCAGGCTTGCCTGGGCTACACAGTGAGCTGAGGGCCAGCTTGAACTACAAAACGAGATCCTGTCTCAAAAAAAAAAAAAAAAATTGAATGGCAAAGCGATTCACCTCAGATTTCATTCTCACTTTACTATATGGTATATTAGTTTATTTTTCCTTTTTTTTTAAAAAAATAAGTCACGCTTTGTATCCCAGGCTGCCCTTGAATTCCTGGAAATCCTCCTGCCTCAACCTTACAATTGCTGGGATTACAGGCATGCACTCCCATGCTCAGCTTATTGGTTATGTAGCCCAGGCAAGCCTGGAACTCAGCAATCCTCCTGCCTCTGCCTCCCAAGTGCTGGGATTACAGGCATGAGCCACCACACCTGGCACTGTGGTGTGTGGTATTGATTGCTGGTGGGTGTGAGTCACCACGCCCAGCATTGTATATGGTTACCAGGGACTGAACTCAGGATTTTGTGCTTGCGAGGCAGGCGCCAGAACCACTGAGCTAAATCTCCAGCCCTTTTTTTTTTTTTTTTTTGAGTCAGGGCCTCACTTTGTAGTTCAGGCTGGCCCTGAGCTCACTATAGCCCAGGCAAGCCTTGAACTCAGCAATCCTCCTGCCTCTGCCTCCCGG
>PVIC010043854.1:0-15245 GCA_004025085.1 Thryonomys swinderianus
TCTGGTGATACAGTAAAGGATGGAACCTTGGAACACCTTGAATCAACCGGTTACAAAAGAAAAATGAGCATT
The DNA here is from genome assembly GCA_004025085.1 of Thryonomys swinderianus. Taxonomy (NCBI): domain Eukaryota; kingdom Metazoa; phylum Chordata; class Mammalia; order Rodentia; family Thryonomyidae; genus Thryonomys; species Thryonomys swinderianus. Next base: position 73 of record PVIC010043854.1, read on the forward strand.
CAAACCCCAGAAGAGCAGGTTCCAGGGCTGAGAGGACCATGGTGCCTGTGAAAAGCGGTCCACATTACCAGCATGAAAAACAGGCTTGTTCCGAATGGGGCTAGAGGTGAGTCCACAGCAAGACAAGGGTCACCTCTGTCATAAGCATAGAGCAGTATTACAGACTGAATTACGTCCCTGAAAAGATATACTGAAGTCCTAACCCCCATACCTGGGAAGGGTCCTGGCAGATGTGAGTCGATGAAGTAAGACGAAGAGATACAAGAGCACAGTGGGCCTCTAATGGGGCAGGACCACTGGCCTTATAAGACACAGGAGAAAATAAGATGCCCAGAGAACACCACATAAAAAGGGAGGGTTGGGGCGACATATCTGCAAGTCAAGGAACACTGAAGTAATACGGCCCTATTAACACTTGGATTTCAGACTTCTGGCCTCCAGAACTCCTAGGCAACACATTTCTGCTGCTCTAATTCACCCAGTCTGTGGGGCTTTGTTACCGCACTCCCAGCAAACAAACACAGCAACGCAGCTCAGGCTGCAGAGTTTTCAAGGTCTTGGTGAACTTGGTCAACAAACCGCTGACTTGAACTTCTCTGAGAGCTTGATGAATCATCTCCTTGGAGACATCTTAGTCAAACTCTATAGTCTTCAGAAGCTGACAAGGCTTCTACAGAAGAGTCAACCCATGTCTGTCACTGAGAAGCTACGCAAACAAGAGCCATACTCTTCAAGTGATAAATCTGCATATATTAAAAAAGTTCATTTGCAGATACATTGGTATTATGGTTGCAAGCCATAGAAACTCAGTGTAGTCCGCATCAGACAACTTTTAGAATCAGTGGGGAGACTCAAGGTGTCAGCTGCGGGCACTGACCATCTCTGGATGGGATGTGCCTCCAGCAGCCCCTGACCATCTTGCTTCTCAGAGTCCTGTACAAAAAGTCTCATTGAGCTTTTATTGTGAGGGGCACAGAAGATCTTAATTTATTACTCAATGATCCTTTAAGATTACAAAGTAAAGGAGCTATTCACAATAACAGAGAGGGACCAGCCAAAACCCACAGGCAACCAAGATGCAAACCATGACAGAACACTGGATATGTGACAGATTATGTCCCTGTAGCTTGTGGCTCTAGAAGCAAAAGATTCACATGACCCTTACTCTCAAAGTACAGAAGTAGGTTAAGTAAAATATATCTTTAAAATTTTCTTGTCTTGAATAATCAAAACTCCGCTCTAGGTAGACATTTGACATTTCATAGGTTTCATGCCTCTGAACCAATATTCCAAGTTCTGATTTGGAAGACTCCTCCTTGTTTTCAAGCAAGGGTCTCTGGATGTTATTTCAACTGTGGTCACTTCTTGGAGCTTGCTTACCCGTGAGTTCTGGGCATCACCTTCCCTGTTGACACTAGGCAGTTACTAGGATGGCTGGAGGAGGTCTTGATTTTCTGTATAAAGGGGAATGGTAACATCGGTAGGTCAAGATGTCAGACAGAACGGTCTTGGCCTCTGGGTAGAGATTCTCTCTCCTTTCTTCTGGTATGTAAAACTTTACTAAATAACAAAAGTCACTTTTCAAAGCCCCAAGTCAGTTGTTGACATTTGGCCCAAAAGTCTGGCAACCACTTTTCTACAAACTTTCAAAATCTTTATCAAAAGTCATCGCTTGTTCACTCCAAATGAGTGTTACTGTCCTAAAGTACTGTGTTGTATACAGAAAACAGATTAAGTGATTTTTGCAGCCAGAATATTAAATGAATTTTGCCTTATTCTGACTTAGTAGGGTAAAATTCAAATGTCATGTTTGGTAAATGTTTCTGAAATTCCTTTTAAAAACGCAAATTTAGTTACATTCCTGGCACTAGACATCTTAGTCTTTAAAGTTATGAGCCCCTGAGTCATGAGTATGAAGATCACACACAAGAGAAATCACCATCCGTACTGCTCGAGGCTGAGGGACTGCCGCACCCTCCCCCAGGGTCCACTACTGGAGGCAGCAGGACAGGAGAAGGCCCCACCTCCCAGGAAACTAGACTGACAGGGAAGATAGAGCTTCGGAGGGAAGAAGCTGAGGCAGGACTCATCTGGGGGAGCCCGCCTCCAAGAAACCCCCTTGAAGGAAATGAGTTGGATGGATAGGGTGGGAAGAGTGTGGCAGTGAGGTCACCTTGAAAATATAAGAACTGAAAACAGGAGAACCCGATTTGGGGAATTCATCATCCTGGGCCTTCCTAGCAGGAGGCAAGGACAGCTCTTCTCTCCCGGAGCCACGTGCAGGAGCCCCAAGTCCAGCAGGCCTGAGTGCGGTCTTCCAGCTCAGCTCCCTAATTGATTCTGCCTGGGCTACAAATGCAACTGACGTGCCAATTAGCACAGAGCTGATTGAAGCTGTCTCTGGTCATTTCTCCTTTCTACACATTTGTTGATAGTGACACCAACCAGAGAGGGACCACCCATCAAAGCCTTCAGCTTCAGACAACAGGGACGTCTAAACAACAGCGGACATGGTCCTGCTTCATCTCAACTTTGAAGATGAGATTGTGGGGCCGGTGTGCCGCTTGTGAGGAAAGAAGGAGGTGCCTCCTCTAGTGGATAAACTTCCACACTGCATGAGTGAAGTGGAAACAAACTGAACACAGGATTTTTAAAAATGACAAATCAGGGCACCCTAAAACTCTCTACTTTCCTTAAAACATTTCTATAAAATCAGGGCTCTCTTATCAACTTTATTTAAATATACTTTTAAAGATAGATGCTTCATAAACAAGTAGAAAAGGGAAACAGCTATTATCAGAACTAATGATTTTGAGTTCAAACTGGGCATCCATGGTCATGTGACCTGTGCAATCACATGTGCCCACAATCCTAAGGGCTCCCTCTTAGCATAACCCGCTCCTGTTGCCACTCTAAAGTTCTCTGTGTTCTTTAACCAGGAGGACCTGCACTATCACTCTTTCCTGGGTCCTTGTCTTGGCCCATTCTCTGTGGCCATAACAAAATAACCAAAACTGGATAATTTACACAGCAAAGAACCCTGTTTGGCTCAGAGTTCTGAAAGTCCAAAGACATGACACTAGCCCCTGTTGAGATTTGTAGAGAGGGCCTTGTGTTGCTCCATGTGAGATGCAAAGGTGGAAATGCACTGGGTGTGGGAAGGAGAGAAGCATGCGTGAGAGAGAAGGACGAGAGGGGCTGTGCTCATTGCACTATTGACCCCTTCTCTAAAGAACTAATCCACTCTTGTGAATTAATCTGGACTTTTCAAAAGATACCAACCATTTGGGAAACTCTACCACCTCAGCACTATCAAATCAGGCATCAAATCCTGACATGGTGCAAAACCACATTCAAAGTAGAGCAGTCTTGAAGATAATGTGCCAAATCCTGCTAACAGCTGAGACTTAAGGGAGACCTATGGATAGGAACTAGACAATGTACTGATATTTCTAGATTCTTTTTTCTTTCTTCTCTATGTGTTCATCAATATCTAGTCATGTTTCCTAACATCCTGAAAGGTCATTAAGAAAAAAGTGCTTTGACTTCTGCCACCTGCAAGCAGCCTGCCTGCTATCAGAGGCAGGCCAGGTAATCTAGGGACCTCCATCCACCATGCGTAGATCTGGGTAAACCCCTCAGAGGCCGCACAGTGACTCTGCTGCCTGCAACCAGCTGGTCTGCCTCTGGACTCTGGTTAGACGAGCTCCACTGCCCCTGGGTGATTCTGGGTAAGCCCAGAGGAGGCTACACAGTGACTTCTGTCACCTGCAAGCAGCCAGCCTGTCATCAGACCCAGGCCAGCTGACCAGGGACCTCCATCCACCCCAAGCAACTCTGGCCTGCCCACCATTGGACTCGGGCCAGAAGCCTCATGGGAGCTCCATTCCTGTTTGCATGAGTCTGGGTAAGCGCCACTTAGGTTGTGCAGTGATTTACAGTGTTTGCCAGCACAACAGATAAGAGAAAAAATTCCAGAACCCAGGCACAAAGATCACCACCACAGGGGAATTCAGGGCAAAGGGAAATGGAGCAAAATGAAGCTCAATCTCCAGGACTCTCTGAACTGGTAACAAAAGCAGATCTACTAATATGGAAATCAGAACTGATCTCTGAGATGAAAACAGGGATGCTGTCCACAGTGAAGGACTTCATTAAAGGAGAGATCAGGAAATTATAGAAGCTCAGATAACACAAGCAATGGGACATTATAAAGAGCTTCAAGCAGAGGTCCAGGTGACCAAAAAACGATAATGAAAGTTTGCTAAGTAGAATGAATGAGGCAGAAAAACAAATTTCAGACCTAGAAGAAAGGCTCACAGCCAATGAACAGGAAAGGAATAACTTATGAAAAATGGCAAGGGACCATGAGAAATAAATCCAACAGCTCCTAGATGACTCAAAGAAGAATAACATAAGGCTGATTGGAGTCAGCGAATAAGCAGGAGACAGTGCAAATGACATCAAAAAACTCTTTACAGACATAATGGCAGAAAACTTCACAGGAAAAGAAAAAGAATTGGATATGCAGATAAACAAGGCATATAGGACCCCAAAAGGCCATGATATTACAATATCTACACCCAGGCATATAGTTATCAAGGTTCCAAATATCCAACAAAACAACAAAATACTGAAAGCAGCCAGTGAAAAGAAAGAAACCACATATAAAGATAAGCCCATCAGGATCACAGCAGACTTTTCAACACAAACACTCAATGCAAGGAGAGCCTGGAGCAAAGTGTTTCAAGCAATGAAGGAAAACAACTTCCAACCTAGATTGATGTATCCTCCAAAACTATCTTTCAAAATCAATAGAGAAATAAGATACTTTCATGATAAAGAACACCTGAAGAACTTCTCAATTACAAAACTGGTACTCCAAAACATTCTGAAGAATATCTTGGAGAAAAACAATTAAGGTCAAGAACTCATGAGACCTACCAGATTGAATTTAGTGAGCAAGACATGAAACTGAGTGGAAAAGGGAAAAGCAAAGAAAAAAAGAGCCATGAATAGGATAACACCATGACAGGTATAAATCAGGCCACATCAATCATAACTATTAATGTTAATGGCCTCAATGGGCCAATTAAAAGACACAGCCTGGCAGAATGGATTAAGAAACAAAATCCTACAATATGCTGCATACAAGAAATGCACGTAATTGAGAAAGAAAGCCACAGACTGAAAGTAAAAGTATGGAATACAATTCTCCATGCAACAGGAAACTGCAAGAAAGCAGGAGTGGCTATCCTGTTTGTAGGCAAAATAGATTTCAAGCCAAAATTGATTAAGAGAGACAAAGAAGGACACAACATCCTTGTACAGGGAATAATCCAAGAGAGAGAAAGATGACATTCATAAATATTTATGCACCAAATTCCAACATACCCAACTATATAAAACAAATGTTAACAGATATGAAAACTCTGATAAACACTAATACAATAGTAGTTGGCAACTTCAATACCCTGCTATCACAACTAGATAAATCAACTGGGCAAAAAAAAAATCAATAATGAAATACCTGAACTGAACCAAACCTTTGAACAAATGGACTTAATAGATGCCTACAGAGTATTTCATCCAACAAAATCAGAATTCTTGTTCTTCTCAGCTGCCCAAGGGTCATTCTCCAAAATAGACCACATACTGCTTCATAGAGCATATTTAAGTAACTGCAAAGGAATTGAAGTTATTCCCTGTATACTGTCAGACCATAATGCCTTGAAATTGGAGCTGAATAGCAAAAGAAATCCCAAGATAATCACAAAAACATGGAAATTGATTAATACTCTGTTAACCAACCAATGGAACACAGAAGAAATCGGGAAAGAAACTGAACAGTTTTTACAATTAAATGATAATCCCAGTACAACTTACAAGAATTTATGGGACACAATGAAAGCAGTTCTATGAAGGAAATTCATAGCAGTAAATGCCTATACCAGGAAAACAGAGTAAGCTCAAATAAACCACCTAATGCTAAACCTCAAGCTACTAGAAAAAGAAGAGCAAAACAAACCCAAAGCTTGTACTAGGCTGGAAATTATAAGGATCAGAGCATAAATTAATTCAGTGGAGACTAAGAGAACCCCCCACACACACACACACAATCAATGAATCCAAGAGTTGGTTCTTCAAAAAGATTAACAAAATTGACAGACCCCTAGCCAACCTTCTCAAAGGAAGGAAAAGGCTCAAATCCATGCTATTAGGAATGAAGGGGAAGTCACCACTGATCTAATGGAAGTCCAGAGGATAATAAACACATATTTTGAAAATTTGTATTCCAATAAGATGGAAAATGTAGAATAATTGCAAAGATTTCTAGGCACATACAAACTTCCAAAGCTGAATGAAGAGGATACAAAAATGTTAAATACTCCAATATGAATTTGTGAAATTGAACATGTAATAAAAAAATCTACCAACAAAGAAATGTCCTGGTCCTGATGGCTTTAGCATTGAATTCTACAAAACTTTCAAAGAGGAATTAGTACCACTACTTCTCAAACTCTTTAATGAAACTGAAAGGGAAGCAGTACTCCCAAATTCATTCCTTGAAGCAACCCTTTCCTTTATTCCAAAAGGAGAAAAAGACCCAACCCAAAAAGAGAACTATAGGCCAATCTCCCTAATCAACATTGATGCAACAATCCTTAACAAGATACTAGCAAACAGAATACAGAGAATTATCAAGAAGATCACACACCCTGACCAAGTTGGATTCATCCCAGGGATGCAAGGATGGTTCAACATATGTAAATCAATAAAGATTATTCACTATATTAACAGACACAAAGACAAAAACCATAAGGTCCTCTCAGTAGATGCAGAGAAAGCATTTGACAAAATCCAACACCCATTCATGATCAAAACACTACAGAAACTCAGAAAAGATGGATTGTATTTGAACCTAATAAAAGCTATTTAGGAGAAATCAACAGCCAGCATCATCCTAAATGGTCAAAAAGTGAAACCTTTCACACTAAGATCAGGAACAAGACTAGGATTTCCACTGTCACCACTCCTGTTCAATATATGCTAGAAACATTAGCCACGGTAATTAGACAATCAAAAGAAATAAAAGGAATAAAGAGAGGAAAAGAAGTTAAACTGTCATTATTTGCTGATGACATGATACTCTATCTAGAAGATCCTAAAAACTCCACCAAAAAACTGCTAGACTTAATCAGCAAATTTAGTAGCATAGCTGGATATAAGGTCAATGCTCAAAAATCAATCACATTTTTATACACAAATAATAGATTGATAGAGAAAGAAATTGTGAACTCAGTCCCTTTTACAATAGCATCCAGAAAAATGAAATATCTAGGAGTCAATCTAACAAAGGAGATACAGGATCTCTACTACGAAAACTACAACACTCTGAAAAAGGAGATTGAAGAGGATATCAAAAAATGGAAAGACAACCCTTGTTCCTGGATAGGAAGGACCAACATCATCAAAATGGCTTTACTCCCACAACTTCTATATACATTCAATGCAATCCCAATTGAAATCCCAACAGCGTATTTCACAGATCTAGAGAAAAGCATCCAAAAATTAATCTGGAACCACAAGAGACCTAGAGTAGCAAAAGCAATTCTAGAACACAAGGACATGGCAGGGGTATCACCTTCCCCAACTTGAAACTTTACTATGAAACCACTGTGATAAAAACAGCATGGTACTGGCAAAGAAACAGACCTGAGAATCAGTGGAATAGATTTTTCTGGAAACAGTGCCAGATACACTAAGCCACCTCATCTTTGACAAAGGAGCCAAACATCCTCAATAGAAGAATGATAGCCTCTTTAACAAATGATGCTGGAAAAGCTGGGTTTCAACCTGCCAAAGACTGAAGCTAGATCCATCTCTTTGACTGTGCACTAAGCTAAAATCAAAGTGGATGAAAGACCTAAATATTAAAACTGAGACACTAAACGTGCTGCAAAACAGGTTAGGTAAAACTCTTGGAGACAGTGGCTTAGGGAAAGACTTTATGAACAAAACCTCTCTAGCATGAGAACTATCAGAAGAAATCAACAAAAGGGATCTTTTTCTATTAAAAAGCTTCTGCACGGCAAAGGAAACCATCAGCAGAGCAAAAAGGCAGCCAACAATATGGGAAAAAAACCTTTACCAGTAATTCCTCAGACAAAGGGCTACTATCTAGAATATATAAAGAGCTTAAAAAAATCAGTCCCCCCAAATTTAAAGACCCAGTTCAAAAATGGACATCTGAAAACACTTTTCAGAAGAAAAAGTAAAAGCAGCTAAAAAGTATATGAAGAAACGCTCAACATCACTGGCCATTCAAGAGATGCAGATGAAAACAACTCTGACATTTCATCTCACTCCACAAAGAATGGTTGCTATCTCAAAATTAGCCAGCAACAAATGCTGATGAGGTTATGGAGAAAAAGGAACCCTTCTCCACTTTGGTGGGAATGTAGACTAGTATAACCATTAGGGAGATCAGTTGGAGATTCCTCAAAAATCTAGGATTAGCAGTTCCATTTGACCCTGCTATTGCCCTGCTAGGGATATACACAAAAGAATTACAAGATTCCTATCACAGTGACATATGTGCACCCATGTTTATAGCAGCTTAGCTTCTGATAACTAAATCTTGGAAACAACCTAAATGCCTGTCAACTCAAGACTGGATAAAGGAGATGTGGGGCTTTTTTTTAGTATATGTGCTGCCAAAGCGAGCACTGTGGGGCTTTTTAAAAATGAAATGGAGTATTACTCTGCCATAAAGAATGATGAGATTGAATCATTTATACCCAAATGGATGTACTTTCAGGACATACTTATAAGTGAAATAAATAGGTCACAGATGTGCAAATATCTTGTATTTTCTCTGATATGAGAAACTGAAGTTATAAATGTGTTCTAGATTGCATGACTGATATTGTAAAATAGTAAATAGTCAAAGGGTAATGGGGCTTAGGGATAAATAATGAAGGAAAAAATAATGTTAAAGAAAAGGAAACATGCTTGTGTATATAGGGGTGGGGGAGGTAGGGTGGGGAGGGGAGGGGGAAAAATGAGAATTAAGTTGTGTCATATACTGGTACAAATTCTCAATGTGGAGTATAATTGTGATGTGTATATATAATGTACCAATAAAGTGTACCAATTAAAAAATGGAAAAAAGTGCTATTTTTTTTTAACTGGCAACTGGGCAAAGAATCCTTACAATGATTAGTTTGATTTGCTAGTTTTGAAAATTAGCTAATACAAAGATTAGAAGAAAATGAACATATGCAGAAGGCAAATCCTAATCATAAAAGTATTTAATATTTTAACTCTCCAGATGAGTCAGCTATTTAAATATGAGTTTCAAAGCTTTATGTGAGCAGTAGTCAGATCATAGGTACATGGTCAGGGAACTTCTGCTATAAAATAAATCTAAGCAGACTTAACTGTTTCTTGTAGAAAGAATGGAGTACATGATCTGGGATTGTGCTGGGTCCTTAGAAGTGTCTAATATCGTGTCAGAGGACAGATGACTATGACATTCCCTGGAATCTCCTTAAAAATGACCAAGGGAGAGTGAGAGGTTCGGTTCAGTAGGCTTCAGGTAGACCCAGGGAAATGGATTTATTAAAATGTTCATGAGGTTTTAGACCTAGCAAATTTTGGTAATCTGCTACTTTAGCAATCAGAATAGGAATTTAGAAAATACTTAAATCAAAACACAGACGGTATCTAAGCATAGTGGTGTATACCTGTAATCTCGTACTCTGCACAGCTGAGGCAGGTGAATCACCAAGTTTGAAGCCAGGCTGGGCTATTTAGTGAGACCCCATCTCACATCAAGGGAAGGGTCCCTGGGCATGTAGCTCAGTGCAGTGGTCTCAGGCTTGGTCTCCAGTACCAGAAAAGAAAGCGCACAGTGAAAAGTGACCAAGTCCCAACCAACATGATGTGGCTATAATGAGAATGTGGCAAGTGTGCAGTTTCAGGCACACTCTGAATCACATAACTCTATGTATGAGACTCTGAGTACATGATGTGGGTATTACACACACACAGACACACAGCCACACAGACACACCACAGCACTTCAAGCAAAGTAAGTCAGATGTGAAGAGAGCTCAGGCGATTGAGTGTAGGTTCAGACAGCAAAATGATAGGATGCTTCAGCCAAGAAGCCCAGTTCACCAGTCCTGGTGAACTGCCCTCCTAAAGACCACAGCATCCTCTCTCAGCTCATTAGACACACACCTGATGGAGATGTAGCACAGCAAGCCACGCTGAGCAAGAAAAGCCAAAAACAAGTACAGCAGGAGGTTCAAGCTATGAGCCAGCTCCCTCCATGCCTTCCAGCACACTGCTTTATCCTGGTTGCTTGGGAGTCTGCAGATTCCACACTGGTCCTTGAGGAAAAGACTGGTGCTGGCTTTGGACCCCCCAGTGCAATGATAATGAGAAATCAGCTCCAACTGATGCAGGCTGATTTGTGCTGGATGCTCCCCTGCAAGACCAGCTGGCTGTTAAATGAGGTCAATCCAGCTCGACCCAGCAAGAGTTTGAAACAAATACCAAGAAAAGCTGCTAGACTTAAGGCAAATCCTTTAAGTATTAGCAACAGAAGAACAACTCACTCTAAAGATAAGTGGCAAATACAGGAACGGAAATACCTTCGGCTTTGTGCAATGAGTGTGTTCAATGCAAGGGAGGTTCCTGAACTGGCAACCTGACCCAAGAACAGGAAACCTAGTGGAGGGAGCAAACTCACAGGAGGCTTTCCTTATTTTTCAGCCCCTTCGCCCAGCAGGGTGACAGGCTCCATCGTGGACTCCTCAAAACTGCACAACTGGCACCTTTTGGGCAAGAAGAAATGTCTGCAGCAACAACTACCAACCTGAAGTGTTGAGGCGGCCTTGTAGCTAACCACTTCAGGGCTATACACAATTTAAGTGTGCTGGCTTGCTCCATCAGGGCCCTTAGCCTGCAGAGCGTACTGTCTGGCCTGGCTTCTCAAGGGTCTTCTGAGGGGTGAAGGGACCAGAACTGAGGCAGAAGGCTCCCTTCTTCTCTGACTAAGGGTTTAGTTAATTCTCAGATGGCCTTGTACCCAGGCCCAGGCCTAAAGAAAAGTACATTAATGCAGCATGAAATAATGCAGCATTTAAACCTGAAGTGATTTCTCACAGCTCATTTTAACCAGACTGGGCAACGGGTCTCATCTAGCATAAACAAAGGTAAAACACAGGCCACAAGGCTACTTCCCAGCACTCATGTGAGAATTCATTGTTTCACCTGATGGTAGTTCTTTTTCCCCTACTAGTCTCTGCATTTATTTACTTTAAACAGCAGGAAGACAAAACATAATCAAATATACTCCTGCGCAGGTCCCTGTTAATGCAATCCACAATATAATCAAACCAGGGAGCACAGGTACCTGTGCTACACCTGAGGACACTTCCACTGACAGGAACGACCACCACACGGTCTAAGGGGAACACCAGACTACCAAGCTGCGCTCATATGAAGCTGCTGACATTTGACCCATCTCTGATCTATAAAAACAGCAACTTTATGTGGCTCAACTTTTTTTTTTTTCCTGAGCAAGTCACCCTGGATTCATTTCATCTAATACCTAATGTGATCCAAAGGCTTGATCATCTCACCCACAGAGCAGGGAATGAGCAAATGAAAGGAAAGAGAGATATGAGGCTTTGCAAATAAGGAGTCACACCCCCAAAGCATGATGGGGTGGCATGACTGTATTCCTGTTATCTTGACAACACTTGCAGTGTGGTAGGCCCGGACAGAAGGGCCTCTCTCCATGAGGGGCTGTATTTTCCTAGTGTCTTTCTATCGGTGAAACCTGCCATAAAACTAGCATCTGAGACCAGGGTCTGCTGGACATCAGATGTTAGCCACTAAAAACACTAAAACCCAGAGCTCCAGACCACGGTCACAGACTATATCATGCTACAGATCTTGGAGTGGTTATATATATTTGCATAAGTATAAACATTTAACATATGAATGTTTTCACATATCCATTCATCTGTGGGATCAACTAACCAAATATATATGAGCCCAAGACTCCAGATGTGTAAGTGGAGGATAATAACAGAAATAATTATGAGAATCAAATAAATATTTTTAAATTCTACAATGCTATATTATTACTTATATTATTATTTCTTATAACTGTTTCTACTTACAGCATATATCTATGACTTCTTACCTTCCAGTTAAATGGAGGAATCAAAAGTCAGTGAACTGGCAAGTTTATTCGAACTAGAAATTTAGTCTAAGGTAGAAATTCAGTCTAAACCCTCATTTTCCAAAAGAGTTAAATGAAAAAAAAATGATGAATATTATACAATCCACTAAAATGTTGAACTACTGATTTCTATATATACTTTTTAGAAAGATATTAACTGAAGATGAATATAAATTCTTAATAATAGAATTCATCTCTTTCCAGACAATGTTCGGAGTAGAGGTTGACACATCACAGTTCATGAATCACTTTTTAAAATAAAATTTTACTCCAACACAGCTATGCCCATCCATTTCTGGTTCCCAGGGCCACCGTCATGCTATCATCTCACTACAGCTCAAGACTGAGTAGTCACAGTGGGAGCAAAACAGCCCACAAAGCCTAAAATACTTACTACCTGGACCTCAACAAAAAAAGTGCATTGACATTGACTAAACTGAAGAAGAAATGGACGAAAAAAGTTTTAATCAGATTGACAGTTTTGACCCAAACTATGCGTGGCCCATACTATCTAATCTTGACAGTTCCCCGGTAGTACTTGTGCTATATTCAAACAAGTAAATTTTATCACATACATATAAATACACAACAAAGGGCAATACTTTGGCAGAGTTTCTGGGGCTTATCTGTCATAGAAACAGTCCCTAGGTCATCCTTTTGATAACAGCAGTTGTGCAAAGCTCCCTCAAAGGAATTAAGAAATACATTGTATTGAATGTATTTGGATTTGGATCACTGTAAAGCAGCGACATTTTGATTCATTTATGTCAGTAGGTGATACAGATTTAAAATTCAGCTGGTATCTCTTGATAAGCAGAAACCAACCTATTAAAAAAGGAAAAATCCTATCTAGAAAGTGGCAGAAAGGAAGCCCTCAACATCACAGGAAAACAACTGAGTTAGTATTTAGAATTCTTTAAAATATATTTCAAATATTAATGTCAGTAATAGGAAACTATTAGAAATATATTTGACTGCAACGGTATTTTGGGCTCATGGTAAAGATAACTTTCCCTGGTCCCTATTTCCTTTTCACCTTCTATCTTAAAGCAAGCTCAGGGGAAATCATGAAGCATACTATTTTCCAATTCATTTAATCATACACCGTTGTTACTTTTTCATGGCTAAACATACAGCCTACTTTATTTTTATTTTGAGCTGTATTTTGTTAAGTTACATTGTATCTAGGATTTATTTACATTTAGAGTGTTCATAATTTTCCCATTTATTTTAATATGCTCATGATATTTACAAAGCACTTCTTATGGTACTGCACTCATTTTGAATTGCACAAAACCAGGTTAATGTTCATTTCCTCTACAAACTTTCCTCCCCTGGCGTTTGGGCAGGTGACACTTACTGATATGCAGAAGACCTCATTTCTGCTTATTATTCATAGCAGGCACCTCACCCCTATGTTACTGACTATGTGCACGGTATGTCCCGACGGCCGGGGAGGCAGGAAGTGCTAGAGTACAGGCTGGCTCCTGTGACAAAGCTCAGGCTGGAAGAACAGATCTGAGGGAAATCCAGAAACTCTCATGTGGGGTTTGGATAGTCCACAGAGCTGCATTGTCTTCTGATCTCACAGGAAAGATTAAAACTGCCAAGGAAGACAGGAGTTACATGAGTCTCTAAGATCAGTTGAGGCTGCAACAAATACAAATGAATCTTAGAGCCATGAAATTCAGTGGATTTCAGGACATCTTCATTATAAAATCAAAGAAAAACCATGTCACCCTCCTACCCCTTCCTTCCCCTCTGCTCCCTGCAGAGACCACAGGAGGTTCATTTTAAGGTCTGATGAGTGGTTCAGAAGATCTGATAGATTACAGTGAGATTTATTCATTTGAGTTCTTCTATATCTGAACTCTAGGCTCACCCAATTTGTCATGGTTTCTTTTTCCTTAAAAGGAAAAAAAATACCAGTCAATTATTTGGCATATAAAACAGCAAAGTAGAATTCTATTCTGATAGTAAACAATACCTTTAAAAGACAAAAATGAAAACCGTATAGAACCTCAAGACTCCTCATCCAGAGAGGATATGCTGTGGGCTGTTTTCAGCAGAGTTATAGGAAAACTTTGACCCATGGTCACCAAGGTGGAAGAGGCCAGCACTTTTACTCTCATTGTTATTCTCCTCTTGTCTTCAGTTCTAAGGCACACTGAGAAACTCTCACTCTCATTTTAAAAATGAATTTCATCAACAGCCATTTTAATTCAGATTACCTAACTCTGATTTTTCCAGGGTCACTTGAGTGCTCTGAAGCTGGAGTTGGCTGTCCCCTGACTAAAAGTACTGACATGATAGTCCCAGAAGACCTCTCATGCTGTCTCATTCACTGGAAGCATCAGGACAGAGGTCACTAGGCCCACAACAAACAGTGTGGACAGGAAAGAGTCACGGATATTTGGCTGTCATTTGATTATCAGGACATACATGAATATTTTGAACAAAGGGTGAAAAAACTCAAAGGGTCTGGCACATTCTAGTGAAAATCACTTAGCTCAGAGGACAGAAGCATCCACGATCCCACGGCCCGTTCTCTCCGGTTTTCTACAGGTCATAATGCTCAAACCCCATTGTGCAAAGAATGCGAGACAGCAGCTTCAAAGCTGCTGTTCAGGGCATCTGGCCAGAAACAGAAAGGACTAGCAACCCTGGAGCCAAATAATTCCACCCTCAATCTCTTTCAAATTGTTTGATCATATTCAAATGTAACAGGCTTCATGCTTTTATTTTCAAAGCTTTGTAGATCTAGAATCCTCTCCCGGGTGGCTTGTCTATTTGTTCAGTCATTCATATGTCCATGGGCCACTGACCTCACAGGCACAGACCTCTGATCTCCCTTCTGGAAGAGCAGGCAGGGCTGTCCAACAGTAGCCTGCCTCCTCTCCACAGGAAA